>SNQJ01S0010120.1:110476-160031 GCA_010110895.2 Picea sitchensis | reverse complement strand
TAATTCATCAGGAATAGCGTTATACACCTTCATGAATCTAGCTGAAAATTCATGTATTGTCTCATCCGGTGATCTCTTCATATTGTTATACTGGGTCAATAACTGAAGGGGATTTTTCTTGTCCCCCCACTTTGCAAGGAAGCTTGTTTCAAAGGCTTCAAAATTTACAATACTACCTATCGGAAGGTCTCTGAACCAATTCCTTGTGTCTCCTGCAAGGATTTGTGTAAAAAATGTCATGTTCACATCTTCATAGTCTACTTCTTCCAAGTCTACGAAATCATTAAACTAATCTAAATTTTTTTGAGTTGATATGTTACCTTCAGAATCATATAGTTTAATCCTTAGATTGTAATCTTGAGGTAGATCATGTAGTTGAGCGGGCAGTATGAGGGGTGAAAATTTGGATTCCATAGATGCTATGAGGGGTCGAAGTGGATGTTGGTTCTGAGCAGGGATCACTACAGGCTTGACACATGCAACTAAAACAAGATCTTAAAATATTTTCTCGTCAAATATGGTCTCGTTTAGACAAGATTCAGACTTTGTTCTGTATAAGGATTGTTCAAATTTCACGTCAAATTCAAGGAATTCGATGCTAGTCGCTTTGTCTCTATAGAAGGACAAATATTGGTCTAGACACAATAATGGGGTTATAGGCCTTTATTTTCTTCTACGTACAATCTTTTCAGGGTCAGACACAGGGATTGCAGCTTTTGGATATGGATTTCTCCCGGTGTGAACTTTCTTAGGAGCCAAAACATCTATCTCAAAAGGTGTGGTGCAATTGGTCATTGAATAACAGAGTCTCTAGGGTAAGAATAATCTCATCCAATGCGGTATTTGGTCCACTGTCACCCTCAGGGATCAAACTAAAGATTTAAGTCATTTTTCCTAGGGAAGATTTTTTCTATTTCATCCTTGACAACGATACCAGAATGTTAGCACTCTATAAATTTTGTCAGACTGAATAGACAAATGACAAAGGTAACTGTTTCAACTAGATTTAGAGATGAGGCACTAGATTTCTCAACTCAGAGAGGGATCTCTCATTTCACTTGATATATCTATGGGAATCAGTAGTTAGATTCGGTTTGTTATGGGGGTTTTGATAAAGTTGCTGGCAAAGAAGGGGAGGAACACTATGGGCTATGGATTCAAAATTATGAAATTGAATGAAAACAATGCATCGACTGATAGAATTCTCCAGAGGACAAAGGCTAAATGAGGCGATGAATCTGAGTTATTCTTGAATTTAAAACGAGTGTAAGAAGATAAAGAGAACAAATAATTGCATCAAAGCATTGCTGAAATGAATTCTGAATAAGTTAAGAAGAGAATCACACAGTTTAAATTTCTTAAGCCTAGAGCATCACAACATGAATTCTGGGCCTTTAAAATCTCCAATTTAAATAGAAGAAAATGTAAATGAAATTAAAGGTTACAGGAAATATATACGAGGAAGGTAAACAGGGCTCATATCACCACCTGTTAGAATATTTTCATAGAGACTTCAAAATCTTCTGCATTTATATTCAATTCAGATTCATAAAATTTACAAAATAGAATCTGATACAACCAAAAGGTTCTCTTTCCCTTCTGCCAACATTAATCCATTCAAGTCTCTCAATACTTATAAAATTTGATCAAAACAAATGAAACTGAAACGTTTCAGTTTTTGTAATAGTTTCGACTAACATTTTCAGTATACAAAACAATTTACAATAATTAGCAAAAAGAAAATGTTTCAAAATCATGAACAATTTCTTTGACTGTTTGACTTCTTCTGTGCCATCTACCTCGCTCTGAGATTCTGCCGGATTTTCAAAACTGGGGACACTTGGAGATCAGCTGTTGGTTTCGGAGATGTTGCACTTTGTCTTACCTAACCACACGATTTCTTTCCATTGTGTATCAAAGGGGATTTCATAATCCATGATCTCTTTAATCAAAATTTCCAAGTCAATGCATGTAGCATAGGACATGGTTAGCATGCTGACCTTCCCTGTTTTAAACTTGTTTAAAATTTCAAAATATGTAGCCAAATATTCTAGCAGACTCGAGCCTTTCAGACTTTCTTCCATATCCTTGAACTTAGAATGATCCATTCTGCATTGCATGAGGAGAGAGTGATAGTCTTCTTGATTGTATAATGAGCCTTTACCATCCTAGAATGACGGAAGACCTTTAGAGATTTTTTTTTCAAAAGTGTCTTTAAACTCCTATATGTTGTATTCCATTTGCATAGCTTTGTTCCGGACTGATCCGAGTAAGTTGTTCTTAGCAATGATCCTTCTGGATGAAATGATCAACGCGGTCCTGTATTTCAAACCAATGGTTTGAAGTTCAACAGTTGGTACAACATTCAATAAATCAATAGCATTTTCGACCCACCCTGAAGGCTTCTTTGGTAATATTTCATTTACAATAGCGCATTTGTTCTGAGCTATAGCAGCCATATTATCTTTGTCATTGATAAAATTCAGATAAACCCTGAATTTAGAAATCTCTGCAGCAATAACATCCCATATTACATGTTTTCCCCCCTGCAATAATGTATTGCCCTTTAACTTGGTTTTTAGCTTGCTCACTCTCTCCTGCAAATATTGATTTTCTTTTTGGAGTTGAGCCATATTTTCATCCTTCACTTTCATCTCCTGCTTCATCTTTTCCATGTTCTCTTTGATACTTTTGATCTCACCTATTTTTAAGTTCACCTGGGACATAGCTTGGAATAACCCCTTAGTGCTTGATCCAACCTCTGTATTAGTAGGTATAATTATTTCCATGTCTGATGTCGCTGCTTGCACTAATGACCAATGCTCCTTCTCTTTCTCCAATTGCAGTAGTTTAGCCTTGTAATCGAGTGCCTCTTGTCTGAATATTTCTTTCTCCTGTTCCAATGCAGTCAATTTTGTTGTCTGTGGATGATCTTCAGGTGACATCTTCATCTTTTTATTTATACTTTGGATCATCTTGTCCTTTTTATCCAAAGAATATTTCAACCCCTGGGGACCTTCAGACTCTAGCCTTGTGACCTATGTCATCCAGGATTTGCCTAACACTTTTTCATGTTTCATTTGTCCATCTAGTTTTGATGCATATGTTGTTAATCTTGTAAGTTTAAGAGCCAAACTCAGATAATCACAATACAACATGTCACTAACATTCCTATGAAATTTTACTTTGTCAGGGGAGACAATGTTTTCATAGTGCATTTTGATCTCAGATACTTTATCATCATCAACCACTGCAATGTTAAATGTCTTTTTATCCACATACCCGACTGAGAATAAGGAAGCCTTATGTTGAGAAGTTCTTTCTACTTCAGGTAAAAGGTCTCTTATTTCATTATTTCCCATACTTCCCTTCACAACATACTAATTCATTAAATCTTCCTTGGACTAGTACACTACCCAAGGTGTCTCGCCAAATATGTATTTGTTGTTGCTGAAAAACTTTGTGCTACTTTCGTTTTGTGGCCTTCTTTTTGTACTGATTTCTTCGTTCTTGGTTGTAGCCTATATCATCTCCATGCATGTTTTTTATTTGACTTCTTATTCTTCTAAGTCAACTACTTGATATGATGATGTTATTTTCATTTTCTTGAGAATGTTTTGCTGGCTACTGGCACCTAGTGCTTATGAACTGTTCCTCTTATTGTAGACACTCATTTTGGGATTTTTGATAACCAACTTAGGGGAAGGTTTCTTTGCCGGTATCTGCTAAGAGGTTGGTTCTACTTGTTTTGTTTGATGTTGTTTCATGGTGACCTCCATCTCTGCACAGGTCTCTAGATTGGCCAACTCATCGAATCCTTCGACATGTTCATGTTCATAGGAACCCTGTCTACTAGCCAATCTTCTCTTTGATATGATCTGATGCAGGTCATATCTTATCCATTGCAACTGTGTGAAACCAAATTCACTGAGCTTGGATTGAATATGGGGAAGAAAAGACTTATTCTTCACAACAAAGGGACCTATCATGAAAGGAAATTTCAGATTAGAAGCCTTGTGTGATTTCAGAAAATGCTCAGTCTCTGAGATGATCCTTTGTCTTATGAATGCCAAAGAAAAGATCCTGGGCGTCATAAAAACTGGTAAAAGATGAGGTCCTTCTTGTTATCCATATACCCAAATTACAATAGATTCTGTGAACACCACCCAATATCCTACAATGCTCTCTGGATTTGGTTGTAATGAGTTTTTCATTTCTTCTAGAACTCTTGGTAGATCTGAACCAAAAATGAGATTGTATACCCTAGACATAATCTTGTTGATGAACATGAGCATGGTGATCCTTTTACACTAGGTCGAAATAAAAGTCGTCTCATGAAATTCGGTTTTGTTGGATTGCATAAACATCCTCAGCAAGTGAGTGTAGTATCTAAAGTGTCTTGACGAGCTAAAGTTGACCAACTGTTGATGTATATTCTCTGCAATAAATTTGTAAAAACTGACACACACTGATTGACCAGACAGAAAGAAAATCAATAGGAAACCTAACATGATCTCTACCAAAATATTGTCAATATCTAACCCCAAAATTTGACTTAGCAGAGAACAAAACCACTAGACTTCGATAATCATGACGCTTACACTAGCAGGTAATGACAGACTCTCTGAATGATGTTCAGGCTTGACTATGGTCTGCAAAAATAAGGTTTTAACTTTGGGCAGGCCTTCTCTATAAATTGTGATCATTCTCTATTCCTCTAAGGGCTCTGACACTATGGGGGAGGCGTGTGGTATATTTAGAGTATTCCAGAGTGATGGACTGTCTACTTTACATAGAAATTCTAACCCTAATTTGTTTGAAATGACTCTTTGTCCCCGAGAATAACGCTCTACACACCAGCTTACAAATTCGGGGAATGGAAAGACCCTTTCTACGATGTAAGGGATGATGGAGGCTAGAGTCACTTCGAGGAAAGGTATGTGCATTCCAACATTGTCCAACAAATTCGATCTAGACACGAAAACAGGTGAGACCATTATCTCTTTGTCGAAAACGTCAAAATCTCTGTCAATTAGGGCTTTCTCTCTTGAGGAGATCTCTTGTTCATTCCCAGATAAAACAACAGGATTGGAAACAATGGTGAAGAATACCTGTCAAGTGGGAAAAAACATGAGTCCGGTGAGGTTATGAGATTTGAAATTCGATTGGAAGATTTTCACCAAATTTACAAATGTTTGAATACTTCAAATTATCATAGAATAATGCTGGGGGTTTCCTCCTTTTATAGGTATCTATTGACATCAGGTGTTGGAGAAAACGGTTTTAGGTGGACTGATTTTCACCCCGATGTACCTCTGAGGGTGCCATGTGTCTGTTATTTAAACATGGTATTTTTCCCCGGCCCTCCCTCTGTCGATTAATCCTCGTGTTGTTTCAATCACTGATATAAGCTTCAGTCGTTGATCCGGGCTGCTTCAGGGTCTATGGTCCATGTTTTCCTAGTAATTTGGCATCAGCGGTTGGAGGAAGTGGTTTAGTCAGACTGATTTTTCCCCCGATGTACCTCTATATGTGCCTGAACCATTGATCCGGGCTTCTTTCAGGATCGACGGTCCGCTGAGTCTTTCTCTTTACATTTCCGTTATTTTTCCCATACGTCACCAGATATAGCCAGTTTCTCTTATTTATCGTATCTCCGTGGTGATATAACCCTTCACTAAAATTTTGAATCTTGGACACCATATGGAAATTATTATGGTGATAACAGGATAAAATACCCAAGGAAACTTAATGTGATAACATTGCCTCCACAGGGGATGGCATGCTCCCTATGAGCTGCCAAGAACAAGAAGTTTCATCACCTTATCCTAGGATATGGGGTATCTTATTCAATCATAAATAAAACAAAATGATATTTACAGTGGAATGGAAAGCCACTCATGGATTAATAAAAATAATTTTCCAGAAAGTTCCCATTGACAGGGCCACCAAAAACATTGGAATCCTCCAAATTCTGCAACTTATAAGTGTTATTTGAAAATACCTCGAAACTTTTTAATGGACCAATCCACAAGGCCTCAAATTTACTGTTCTTTCCTTTTTCTTTATTAGTTTCATCCCACTTGAGCACTATATCTCCCAACTGGAAATCTTATTTTCTTACCTTCTTTTCAAAGTCTTGCTTGATCTTCTGTTGATAGTCCTGTGCTTTGTCTAGTAGATTCTCCCTAGTCTGCTACACTTCTACCAGTTGTTGTATTCTTCTGATCATATCATCAGGTTCTCCTTGGTATTCTTGGAATAATTTTTCCACGGGAAAGGAAATATGAGTAGGAAAGATAGCCTCCACTCCATACACAATATGAAAAGGAGAGACACCAAGTGATATCTTTGTTGACACTCTATCATCCCACAAAGAAAACTTCAGCTTTGAATCCCACGCTTTCTTGCTGTCTTCCAACAATCTCTTGATGATATTTATAAGGCTCTTGTTAGAGGATTATGCCAATCCATTCCCTTGTAGCTAGTAAGGAGTAGAATGAACCAATGTAATCACATATTGTTCACAAAACCGGATCAATGGTTCAACCTTGAAAGATGTAACATTATTAGCAACAATTCTGTTTGAACAACCAAATGTTTCCATGATATCCTAAAGAAAACCAATGATCACCTTTTGAGAAGCATTCCTTGTAGGGATGGATTCTATCCACTTGGTAAAGTAATCAATGGCAGTCAAAATCCATCTATGTCAACCACTTGAAGCATGATGAATTTCCTCAATAAAATCTAGGCCCCACTACTGAAAAGGTCCTGAATCTACCACAATATTCAATGGAAAATACTTGAGTTGCTTATTTCCAAAAAAAAATTGGCACTTGACACAAGCTATAATATTTGCACAAATGGCAGTAAAAAGGCTAGGCCAAAAATACCCATCTCTGAGGATCTTATAGGTTGTGGTTCTCCAAAAGTGATGGAGCCTACATAAACTGTCATGAAAATCAATCATAACCTTTTGGGCCTCTTGTGGATCTAGACATCTCAAAAGAAGTCCTAAAGGATCTTTCCAATACAAAAATTCATCAATAAGACAATATTTGATTTCTTTGAGCTTCAAATCACTTACCTTGTTCTTCTCCAAACCATTAGGAGGATGCAACTTCTGTAGAAAATATATAATGTCCTTGTACCAAGTGCATTCTGCCAATTGAGGGATGACTTTAGAACATTTATCAGACAAATCAGCTTGTTGATTTTTTGATTTGATGTTTATGAAATTAACCCCCAAAGATTTTCAATTTGATTCAGCCAACAACCTATCTAAACCTTGTCCTTTAGCCAATTTGGTGGGATTTATTTCAAGATCAAATTCAATAATTTTGGCAATCCATTCGCTCCTCCTTTCATCTATGTCAGGCTGAATAAGTATCTCTTTCACCAAAGATGAAGAGACATGTTATCACTCTGTAAATTCTCAGAGGTTGTTGTCAGGTAGAAGAAATTTACTAGAGGTAACCTTATTCAACCACTTTGAAACTGGGAGATAGCCCTACGAGTTTCAGAGAGGGATCTCTCTATAAGATTTAACTTTGTTTTAATTTATATATTAGGCTAGTTAAAATATGCAGGGCCAAGTGTTGGGTGTTTTTATAAGATGGCTGAAAGTTTTTACGCATCCATTGGGCTATGGGGTCTATTTTATATAGGTCAAGATAAAATAATAGATATAAAGATTCTTTTCACATGGCAGGATAATGTAACTATTGGATTCTTTAGCAATAAAATGATGGTTAGAAGAAAAAGGCAAGATGATTAATTATAACCAAGAAGCATTTAAGAATTTATTGACTACAATATAAGAAGAAAACACTTAGATCTTTAAAATCTAGCAACAGAGTACGCGAAGGTAATTTTTTTAACTTTAACTCCTTTTAAATGATCATACTAGAAAAACAAGATGATAACTAGAAGAGATACACATTCAATTGAGAATAGAAAACTTCACCAATAGATGACACATAAGAATCCTGTGAAACATCTCTTTATATTACTGAAAGATCTTCTTGATAAAAAATACAGTGCTTACAGTTTGCTAGGGAATAAAAATCAACAACCACTACTTCTAAGTTTGAATTATTTATAATCAAAATTACAAATGACTCTTTCGTAAATGATAAGGACATGGAAGACTCTGAATCTCACTAACTAGCTAACAAGATACAAAAATTTAGGAACTGTCGATGATGTGTCGAATTCTTCACGTTGAATCTGGGGAAGGCCATTGGTGAGTCACCCACATGACTTTGATTGATCTGTTTGTTGACTCAGCTTCCACACCTCATTTCCTACTCGATCAAATTGCACAACTCTTCCCATCTTAGCTGACTGGGAATGGTGACTTTGAGTAGTTTACAATATATTTCATCCACTTCTATGTACTTGGAAAAAGTTGGGTTGATGATGAATATACTTGATCTCGTGTTGTATGTTGATTTCTAGCTACAAAGTCTCCAAGAGCACTTTGCCCGTTATACTACCTTGTATTCCCGAGAACTTGGAACTATCCTTGGCCATTGTAGCCATCTTATGCTTGTAGTCTGGAAGGGTCATCATCTTGTCATTCAGAACCATTAAAATAGGAAGACCTTTTTTCTGGAGAGCCTCGATCTTGCTGAAAAACCTTTGAACTCCAATGTCCATGTTCTGGACTTTTTCCTCCAACTGCAACATCAGTCCTCTTTTGGTCAGAACCCTCTTGACTTTGATGATGGTTTTTGTCTTGTCTTCAATTTTCAATTCTTCTAGTTCTTCTCTGGTCTTCGAGTTCAGGAATATAATTATTTCATTGGCTTCAGTGGGCATTTCTCCTAACTCTCCTTTTATTTTGTCAATAACCTGTGTGCTTCTTATAACTAGTTCATTTTGCTCAAACATGATCTATACCATAGGCCAGATTTCATTTATGGATTTGGAGATATCCATCCAAATATTCTCCTTTGCTTCGACAAGTGTCTTGCCTGCCACTTTTTTCGTTTGCAGCTACTGCAATACATGTTTTAGATTTTCTGATGTTTGTTTCTCCATGTTGTAGATGGTCTAGTAAGAAGACTTGATATCTTGAAGGCTCTCAACTTCCTTTTTCAGTCTGTTGATTTGTGTTTCTTGTAAGTTCATCTCTTCCATGGACTTTTCCAGCTCCATAGTTTTTTCCAGATCTGTCAGTGGGGTGGATGATGGGATTTTTGTTGTGGTGCTCATTGCTACAGTTGTTGTGCTAACTCTTGTGAGGGGAACTGGACTCAGTGAAATGACTTCCATAGGTGTTGTATGTTCCTTCTCTTTTACCAATATTTCCATCTCTGTTTCCATATCTCGTAACTGTGCATTTTTCTCCATGATCAACTTGAGCATCTCATCCTTTTTCCCTTCTGTCTTAGCAATCTCCTTGGCTTGTGCATCTTTTGTGGAAGGAAATTTTAGTTCTTTTCTCAGAGATTCTATATCAGCCTTCTTTTTCTTTAGAAACTCATCTACTCCTTTCACATTCGAGGGATCATAACCGATCTTGACCACCAATTCCTCTAAGGATTTTATCCTGTTATTATTTGCAAAAGAGGATATCGTTTCCAGATTCAACTGGGTCTGAACATTGTTTAGAGCTACTTGTAATTTTGCAGCCATAGAGGAAGCATGGGACAAAGTGGAAAAGACCATTTCTCTGGTCTGTCTGTGTAGATCCATCTAATTAGCTGGATGGATTTGTTTGGTATCGAATACAAGGGTTGACCTTTCGTAGTCAGTGATTTATTTGGGTTGAGGCACCTGTGCCCACAGAAATGACAAATGCATTCTTCCTTTTTCTGTGTCGAAAGATGATAACAGTCTGTGTTTTACTGTGGATGTTTGCTTCTAGAACTGAGCATAGGTTCTATTGGTGAGTGTCTGGTTTTTTCTTCTTAATTAGATCATATTTTTAAAAAATGTTCAGCTTTTCGGATCCCTGTGGAATTTGGGTGGCCACAGTTATATCAGTCTACTTCTTTGAAGAAGAAGTAGACATTGTCTGACAATTGATTGAAATAATTGGTGTACCTTCTCCCTTAGCCCCTTTGGCAAACTGAGTATCTTCCTCACCAGACCCGGGAATAGTATGAATGATCTTAGGATTTTTATTGTGTACATGAAAAGCCTCCATTGATACTTTAGTGACCGAAAGAGAGGTATATTTTCTTGGTATTTTTTCCTTTGGCACTGGTGGAGTGGTAGTCTGTGAAGTCAAGATTAAGGAAGATTGTTGTTCAATGTCTTCCAAGGTGTTCTCTTCCCACTATTTCTGATTTACATACTTCTCAATTTATGGTTTGAGTGTGTGAGCATATTGTGCACTTTTGTTTTTACCTCTCATTTTGGTGATGATTCCACTTGGATCATATTGCCAAATGAAACTGGTGTTGAATTTCATTTCCTTTAATATGTTTTCTGCCTCTTCTCCAGTGGCTTGACTATTGCAGATAAAAGGTCCTATCTACCCCTTAATCCTTAGCTATTTCTTTTTCTTCAGAGATACAGAGTGAATATCATATGAATTTATCATCTGGCAAATATACTCCAGTGCAAATATCCACATAGGAAAATATTTGGGAAATTTGTATGGAGCTAACTCACATCCATACACTCTGATCTCTATGTGATCTTGATAAAGGAACCAGTCTCCCATATATGCGAGGTCTGAGAGGTGTAATATTCTTTGGATCTCTTCATTTATCCTTGGCTCTGGTATCCCACTGAGAATTCTCACCACCGGATGATAAAACATCTCGATAAACTGTTTAAAACTGAACTCTGGGGAGTTTCTTCTGAGAAGTGAAGTCCATAGGGTTACTTCTTGTGGTTTTTCATCCTGGTCCATTTTTTGCATAAGGAAGGAGAATTTATATGCTTGATAAAACATGAACATGTATGAAAGTATCGAGGAATACTAGAACATGCCCTCTTTGGAAAATTTAGAAAGATGATCGTTGATGTTCTCTGCCAGGAAAGTGTTGTAGTCAAATTGGATGGTGGCCTTTTCCTCAACAGAGAAAATATATAGGAACCCCAATATAGGTTCATCTACCCATTCGTCTGAAAAGTAGCCAAGTAGACAACAAAGTGATGAAATCACTTGGTTTCGCTTTTCTGAGAATAGGGAGGAATGATACAGGGGATTTTTCTTGGGGAGATGAGCATCCTGTGGGAGGAAAGCTCAAAGATATGGGTTCTTTGAGGAAAAGACAGGTTCTGGTATAACTCTGTTAGGATTTCAAGGTTGAAAGGGGAGGCAGATTTGGCTCTAGATATCTGCATCATTTGATCAATGGCCTTTGGTGTGATAAAGAAAAGAGTTTCTCCGGACGAAGAAACTATGGCTCTCTGGTCAGGGAGGTAATGGGATTGACACTTGAAGGTGAATTCGGGGAAATGATGGACCTAGGGAAAATGATACAGGGTAAATTTGACTCCCAGAGCCCAAGCTCATTTCTTTGATCTAGGAATGTGTCTTTAAACCACGACTGCAATTCTGCGAAATCGAATTCGTACCTGGTCTCTGAGATTAGATAATCTTTGTGTACTAATGGAATCTGGTCAAGATCGATGGGAGGGGGAAGGAATGGATTATCCTCGACCTATTATTTTTTAGAATTTGGTGCCATCGCTTCCAATAGTACCTGCAATTAAAACAAAAATGTTAGTAGGTAATGGCTATGGCTGGGTAGATGGTTGGATCAGTGAGGGGGGAAATCGTCTGGTGCGCAAAGAGAGTGAGCAATGTGCAAATGACGGGATAGGGGCTACTTTTGAGTGAACGGGTATCTGTTGGGCACTGGGGATAGGTCAGCAGGCTAACAGATATGTAGCCTGTAATAAATTGCCAACGGATCCTTAGGAACGTGAGAAGGCAGGCGAAGGACGTATGACGTGTGTGCCCAGGTGATGTGGAGGATGAATATTGGGGGATAAGAGAGGAAGACATGACCTGTAACGGGTGGATGGATAAGACAGGAGGAGATGGATATTGAGATGTGACATCATGAGGTGGTGGCGGTATGTTAGAAGGGAAGAGGTGTGATGCAATAGATTAGCGACATGTTGGGATGGGGCCTGCTGGGAAAAGACGCCTCATTCCGGACCCACCCCATTGTTAAATGAAGAACGGCCAAGGGGGTCCAAAATATCCTGTAGACCATCCATCAACATGCCATCGGTATAACTGTAGATCTGTGTGCACTTGTTAATCACCATTTCGGACGCCCCGCCCCCCACCGTTAAAGGTAGAATGGTTGGGGGGGTCCAAAATCTCATCTTAGTCGTAGATCTATGTGCCAACCACTCAGTCATAGATCTTCATGCAATCTTTAATATCTGGGTGCAATTTAATATGTTCATTATAACTTAGGCTTAGTGATTTTTCTGAGTTTTGTGCGTTGCGTCCCTTTCTTTTGTCAACATGGGGTTATTAAAGAACCTAAAACATTAGAATCATACATTTTCTTCGAACACCATACAAACTTTATTGAAATAAAAGGTGTCTAGCCTGTGTCCTATCCTACCTACCCACACTTTTAGTCCATATTAAACTGTTGGACTAAGAGATTACTCTACCCTAGGGTTATTTGACCAAGATTAGATAGTTTGATCAAATTTATTCACTAACTAACCTATCTACTTGGTTAATATTAAAAAAATTATCCAATCTTATTCACTAATCCTATCAACATCAATTAAAAAGGACCTGACCATGTTTAAATAGTATGGATCAAGTCATTGTTATTGCATGGGGATTTGTTCATTTTTTCTTCTATTCCATCTTTATTCTTTTTCTTTCTTTTCTATTCTTTTCTTTTCTTTTCTTTTTTCTTTCTTTCTTTTGAAAATAATTTTCATGAATGAAATATTGTTTGCAAGATAACATATATCAATAGTGAAAATTTTCCAGTCACCAGATGATCCTCTAAATTATAGGGTTATAATAGCGGCTCCACCTGGGGAGGTTACTCTCCTTGTGAAGTGTCAAGAACCTGCTTTCTGATGTTTGCAAAGGTTTTCCTCCATTTACTTTATTGATGTTATCTTTTTTTGTTTTTATTTTGGAAACTTGGTGGCATTGATCAGTGGATTAGGGCCTTCGCTGTGGGATTCAACCATCTGATCGGTGTCACCCATACAAAACCTTGAATGAAAAATAAATGGTATGTACAAGAAAAAATGGATTCATGAGATCTCTATTGGGGAGGCAAGTAATGCTTCATCATCGTTTCGTTAACTGGTCCACCTGGAAGGTCTGTCTCGTCACTATTTTTGAGAAAAAATGCATTATTTCCTCTAAATGCCTGAATAGTGTAAGGTCCTTTCCATAAACTATCAAATTTTCCGTGCTTCCCCTTATCCTATTTTCTTGAATCCCATTTGAGAACCAAGTAACCTAAATCAAAATCATCTCTTCCCCTTATCATGTTTTCTTGAATCCCATTTGTATTTCTTGCACTTCTCAAACATACGTCTAAGGTGGAGCAAGCGTTCTTCGTCATATTTGGAGTAGACAGTCACATCGTCCAGATAAATGACTATAAATCTTCCAGTCTCATCCACAAAATAAATGTCCATTGCCCTTTGAAACGTAGCCCCAACGTTCATCAGATCAAAAGGCATCTTCACATACATGAAGGTTCCCCAAGGTGTGGTAAAAGTTGTCTTCTCTTGATCTTCTAGATGGACAAGAACTTGGTTTTAACCCGAGAAACTATCTAGTAAGGACATCCTACTGGACCCAACCACATTTTGTAAAATATGGTCCATTTTAGGCAAAGGGTAATTGTCTTTGAGGGAGACTTTGTTCAGATTTCTGAAATCTATGCAAAGTATGATATCACCAGTTTTCTTCCTAGTAGGAAATAAGTTAGAAAACCATTTGGAAAAGCTGAAGGGGACTATTATCTTTGCATCATACATATTTTTGATTTCTTTCTCTATCAAGGGAAGCAACTTGGGATTAATTCTCCTAAGTTTCTATCTGAATGGTTTGTGTTCTTCTTTTATGGGGATGCGATGATGTATGATACTTGTGTCGTAAGATTTTAAGTCCTCGTAAACCCACGAAAAAACATCTACGTATTCCTTAAAAAGTTCAATGTATTTGCGTTTTTTCTCATGGGGTAGAGATTTAGAATTTTTTATCATCTTGGGTTTTTCTTCTGTTCCTATGTTTCATTCTTTGACTTCCTTACCACTAGCTTCAATTTTCAGTTTTTTGGCTACACCGTTAAAATCGAATAAGTCTTCTAGTGGAACTAGACCTCTAGGTAACACATTACTTTTCAACTGTAGAATACCATAATTGATCTCATTTTCATTCAATTCATCTTTATCTACTTTACTTTCATTGAGATTTTTGGAATCTATGTTATTTACACCAACACTTTCAAAAGCAAATTTATTTACAATCTCATCATCATTTTCTAAATCTATGTTTGTACATTCAAAATCGTTCGTACACTGTAGGAATTATTCAATTTGATCATCATTTCCAAATACCTGCCAATATATGATGTTGTCAGGAACGGTTGGTCTGCACTTCACCTCCATTGTGTACTTACGAGTGGCACAAAAAGGAATTTTACAGGTAGTTGGCAATGTGGCCAGTCTGTCTGCCAATATCTTTTGTCCTCTAAGAATTACCTGCAATTTGATTTCAGTAAAGAATTGAAGAGCATCCAAAACAACATTCCTATAAGCCCTAAGTTTGGGGTGTTTAGCTGCATAATCACCTTTGATTTGCTTGATAATCGGTTCATAATCACCCCTTACCATGATCTATTCGGCACCAACTTTATTTAGTAGTTTTAGGTCGAGCATCAGTGCCTCGTACTCAGCTACATTGTTAGTGCATTGAAAATTTAGCTTGTAAGAATGATTCTTGGAATACCTTAACCTGTGGTTATGCAACCAAACTCCAAATCCAACTCCTTCTTTACTCACAGCACCATCGAAGTCCATGCTCCATAAATCTATTGGCTTCCTCACTCTCTTCAATCATGGGGTTTCTTACTTCGACAATTTTTTTATCATCCTTTGAATCAGATGTATCATCTTCCAGTTGTGCATTTTGTTCTTCAAAGTCACCATTGTTGTATAGAATGAAAGATTCCATATCAAAGTGTGCCGAGTATAGTGGGTAATTGTGTGGATTTTCCTGGCTGTTGACCATATACTTCATAAGTGTTTCCCTGTATAGTCTTCTTTGTTGTCTGAAAACTAGAATGGTGGCATAAGACATATCTAGCTCCAAGGTTCCTCTCAATTTAGATCCCCAATACCTTGACAACAACATACCATACTTGGGGGGAATATCTGCAACAACAATATCCATCACCATAATTTTTGCTGGGATTTGAGCCAAGGTGATGCATAATTGTTTAATCAGGCCTATACATTTGATTTTGCTGGAGTCAAAATAATGAAAATCTTTGTAGGGTCTGGTGACCTCGAGTCCCAAATTTTCCATCACGGATTTGGGAATTAGGTTGTGAGAGGCACCCGAATCTAGCATAACATTGTGTAATATCAGATCATGGATGTTTAAGATGATGTAAAGGGGGGGCATGGCACCATTATCTGTTTGACCGTCAATTTTAGGACCAAACAGGATCTCAGGTTGATCATCAGTAAGGTTTACTGTGTCAGAGTGATGTGCAGATCCAACATTCAAAGCTTTAGTACCTATATTAGCTTCAATTATTAAATATTTAATCACCTGATACCTATAAGCATTATTGTTCATCATCTCAGAGAGGGGAATGGGAATCTTCAATTTAGCCAGTTCCCCTTCAAGGCTGAAAGGAGCGGTGGTTTTGCTTAAGGTCTATAATTCTAGTTTATTAGTAGGGGCTTTGTGGCCAGGTGCACTTGTTTGAATGGTGGATGAAACTTCAGTCTCACTTGGTATTTTAATAATTTCTGGAGTTTTTTGCGCAGGAGATTCAACATTATTTCGCCTAGGGACTTTCTTGGGAGGGTTTTCTAAGGCTTTCTTGGTTTTAGCAGCCTTCTTCGGAGAGTTCTTGTTTTCCTTATTTCTCCTCAGGTTATACTGCCTGTGAACCTCCATTATAGCATTCTCAAAGGATTGACGTTCTTTTTTCTTAGCTTCTTCATTTACCTCTATTTGTGAAAGGAGAAACATCTCGTGCTCTTCCTGGGTGAGGAAAATGGATTCATGATCTTGATCATGGTCACCCATTAGGTTTATATGAGTGTGATCAAACTCCTCGATTACTTCCTCCTCATCATCGACGTAATTATCCTGGAGAGGTGGTCTAATCTGATGATCATGCCCCCTCTATTCTCTTTGATCTCTAGGATATCTCTACCTAATCTGAGGTGGATTTCTTCTGAATTTTGGGTTTCTAATTTGAGGGGAAGCTTGGTTCTCCCTGGGCGGGTTTTTGTTAGTTATAGTGACTCTCTCCATCATTTCCTCCATAGCTCTGGCAAGAGAATCTAATTTTGCATCTAATGAGGATGTAGAAGGTTCTTCTTTGATGGTGACCCTCTTTTTTGTTCTCTACCTGGCCCTTTTGGCCAAAAGATTTGCTTCCACACCGACGACACTTCTCTACATATCTGCTAGAGTTGTTGCATTTATTTCCATTAACTGATATGACATGTCTACGTCAAATCCATCAGGGAATTTTACTAATGCCAAACCTTTTGGTGGTTTGATATCAGTATGGATTGCATTGTATAGATTGTTGAAACAAGTGCAATAATCCTGCACTATTTCTCCTTGGTTCCTTCTGATGTTCTCATACTCTTACAGGATCTGGAGAGGATTTTTATTTACCTCCCACCTGTCAAGGAAAGTTTGATGGAAAAAAACAATGTTAGTTATGGTAGAAACACGTAAGGTTTTGAACCACTTTTTGACTTCTCCAGTCAGACTCTGTGCGAATAATCTCATATGCACATCAACTTCATCTACTTCCTGCAAATCAAAATAATCATTCATTTTGTCAACATGTTGTTGTGCATTTAGGGGACTAGTACTATCAAACTAAGGGAGTCTGATTTGATAATCTTGAGGCATGTCATGTAAAGGAGCAACCAACACCAATGGAGCATATCTTGCTGCCATGATTGGTGGAGGAGGTTGAAAAACAACCTGTGTGATAGGAGAGGTAGTGACTGAAACTATAGAAGATGAAGGGCTGGGAGGAATGGAGTGACCTGGTTTAGGTTTAACAGAAACTGCAACAATATTTAAAATAAGAAGTTTGATGGACTGCTGAATATGGAGTTTGTTTAAGTCTTGACCAAGATTCTCAACTAGGTCTTCGAGCTTATCAGACTCGGGGAGAAAATGTTGATCAACTTCATCTCTGGGAGAGAGTATTTCAGGGGTCCTAGGCTGAAAGACGGTTTGATCTAAGACCGTTTCATTGACAAGACTATCAGATTTTGTCCTGAAAAGGATTTGTTGAAAAGATATATCAAACTCAGGATCTTGAAGAGAAACTAACTTCTCTAGGAGAGAAGGGGACCTTAGAAGTGGGTTGTGACTCCTAGAAACCTCTGCAATGTTTTTCTTCCTGAGTAATCTTTTGGGATTGTCTATTGTTATTGCAGGTTCTAGGTCAGGATGAGATCTAGTAAAAACTCTTTTAGGAGCCATAACTTTTGATTTTATTTTTCTTGTTGGAGATTTTTAACTAATATATACAAACTTTAACAACCTCTGAACATTATCTCTATATAAATTTAGGGTTTGTGATTAGTTTAGAAATAAAGTTTTATTTATCTAGGGGAAATAAATCAAGGGGTCAAAGTTTGTTCAATTCATCCCCAGTGGAGTCGCCATTTATGTTATGACTATGTAAATTCCCAGAGGTTGTTGTCAAGTAGAAGAAATTTACTAGAGGTAACCTTATCCAACCAATTCCAAATTGGGATCTAGCCCTACCAGTTTCAGAGAGGGATCTCTCTGTAAGATTCAACTTTGTTTTAATTCAGATATTAGGCTAGTTAAAATATGCAGGGCCGAGTGTTATGTGTTTTTATAAGATGGCTGAATTTTTTTACGCATCCATTGGGATATGGGGTTTGTTTTCTATAGGTCGAGATCAAAGAAAAGATATAAAGATTCTTTTCACAGGGCAAGATAATGTGACTATTGGATTATTTAGCAATAAAATGATGGTTAGTAGAAAAAGGCGAGATGATTAATTATAACCAAGAAGCATTTAAGAATTTCTTGACTACAATATAAGAACAAAACACTTAGATATTTAAAATCTAGCAATAGAGTACGCGAAGGTAAATTCTGTAACTTTAACTCCTTTTAAATGATTAGACTAGAAAAACAAGATGATAACTAGAAGAGATACACATTCAACTAAGAATAGAAAACTTCACCAATAGATGACATGCAGGAATCCTGTGAAACGTCTCTTTATATTACTAAAAGATCTTCTTAATAAAAATTACAGTGCTTATAGCTTGCTAGGGCATAAAAATTAACAACCAGTACTTCTAAGTTTGAAGTATTTATAATCAAAATTACAAATGACCCTGTCATAAATGATCAGAACGTGGCAGACTCTGAATCTAACTAACTAGCTAACAAGATACAAAAATTTAGGAACTGTCGATGATCTGTCAAATTCTTCAAGCTGAATCTGGGGAAGGCCATTGATGAGTCACCCACATGACTTTGACTGATCTGTTTGCTAAATCATCTTGCACACCTCATTTCCTACTCGATCAAATTGCACAACTCTTCCCATATTAGCTCACTAGGAATGGTGACTTTGAGTAGTCTACGGTATATTTCATCCACCTCTGTGTACTTGGAAAAATTCAATTTGATGATGAAAATATACTTGATCTCATGTTGTATGCTGATGTCTAGATGAAAAGTCTCCAAGAACGTTTTTCCCATTATATTGCTTGTATTTCTGAGAACTTGGAACTATCCTTGGCAACTATAGCCATATTTTTGTTGTAGTCTGGAAGGGTCATCTTCTTTTCATTCAAAACCATTAAACCAGGAAGACCTTTTTTCTACAGAGCCTCGATCTTGCTGAAAAAACTTTGAACTCCAATGTCCATGTTCTATACTTTTTCCTCCAACAACAACATCAGTCCTCTTTTGGTCAGAACCCTCTTGACTTCGAGGATTGTTTATGTCATGTCTTCGATTTTCAATTCTTCTAGTTCTTCTCAGGTCTTCAATTTTAGGAATCTAATTATTTCATTGGCTTCAGTGGGAATTTCTCCTAACTCTCCTTTTATTTTGTCAATAACCTGCCTGCTTCTTATCACTAGTTCATTTTTCTCAAACATGATCTGTACCATAGGCTAGATTTCATTTATGGATTTGGAGATATCCATCCAAATATTATCCTTTTCTTCGACAAGTGTCTTTCCTGCCACTGTTTTCTTTTGCAGCTGTTGCAATTCCTATTTTATCTTTTCTAATGTTTGTTTCTGCATGTTGTAGATGGTCTGGTAAGAAGACTTGAGCTCTTGAAGGCTCTCAACTTCCTTTTTCAGTCTGTTGATTTGTGTTTCTTGTAAGTTCATCTCTTCCATGGACTTTTTCAGCTCCACAGTTTTTTCCGTAGCTGTCATTGGGGTGGCTGATGGGATTTCTATTGTGGTGCTTGTTGCTACAGTTGTTGTGCTAACTCATGTGAGGGGAACTGCACTCAATGGAAGGAATTCCCTAGGTGTTGTATGTTCCTTCTGTTTTACCAATATTTCCAGCTCTATTTCCATCTCTCGTAACTGTGCATTCTGCTCCATGATCAGCTTTAGCATCTCACCCTTTTCCCCTTCTGTATCAGTGATCTCCTTGGCTTGTGCATATTCTGTGGGTGGAAATTTTAGTTGTTTTCTTAGAGATGATATATCTACATTCCTTTTCTTTAGAAACTCCTCTGCTCCTTTCCCATTCGAGGGATCATACCCAAACTTGACCACCAATTCCTCTAGGGATTTTACCCTGTTATCCTTTGCAAAAGAGGATATATTTTTCGGTTTCAACTGGGTCTGAACATTGTTTAGAGCTACCTGTAATTTTGCAGTCATAGAGGAAGTATGGGCCAAAGTGGAAAAAACCATTTCTCCAGTATGTCTGTGAAGATCCATCTGATCAGCTGGATGGACTTGTTTGGTATCAAATACAAGGGTTGACCTTTTGTAGTCAATGATTTATTTGGGTTGAAACACCTGTGCCTACAGAAATGCCAGATGCATTCTTCCTTTTTCTGTGTCGAAAGTTGATAACAGTCTGTGTTGTGCCATGGATGTTTTCTTCCAGAACTGATCATAGGTGTTATTGGTCAGTGTCTGATTATTTCTTCTTAATTAGATCATATTTTTAAAAAATGTTCAGCTTTGCGGATCCCTGTGGAATTTGGTTGGCCACAGTTATATCAGTCTGCTTCTTTGAAGAAGAAGTAGACATTGTCTGACAGCTGATTGAAGGAATTGGTGTACCTTCTCCCTTATCCCCTTTGGCAGACTGAGTATCTTCCTCACCAAATGTGGGAATAGTATGAATGGTCTTAGTATTTTTACAGTGTAAATGAAAATCCTCCGTTGATACTTCAGTGACATAAAGAGAGGTATATTTCCTTGGTATTGTTTCCTTTGGCACTGGTGGAGTGGTATTCTGTGAAGTCAGGATTAAGGAAGATTGTTGTTCAGTGTCTTCCAAGGTGTTCTCTTCCCACTGTGTCTAATTAACATACTTCTCAATTTCTGGTTTGAGTGTGTGAGCATACTGTGCACTTTTGTTTTTAGCTCTCCTTTTTGCGATGATTCCACTTGGATCCTATGTCCAAATGAAACTGGTGCTTAATTTCATTTCCTTTAATATATTTTCTGCCTCTTCTCTAGTGGTTCGACTATTGCAGATAAAATGTCATATATGCCCCTTAATCCTCAATTGCTATTTTTTATTTAGAGATACAAAGTGAATATCATATGAATTTATCATCTGGAAAATATACTCCAGTGAAAATATCCTCATGGGAAAATATTTGGGCAACTTGTATGGAGCTAACTCACATCCATACACTCTGATCTCTATGTGATCTTGATAAAGGAACCAGTCTCCCATCTTTGCAAGCTCTGAGAGGTGTAAGATTATCTGGATCTCTTCATTTATTCTTGGCTCTGGTCTCCCACTGAGCATGCTCACCACTGGATGATAAAACATCTTGATAAACTATTTAAAACTAAACTCCATGGAGTTTCTTCTGAGAAGTGAAGTCCATAGGGTTATTTCCTGCGGTTTTCCATCCTGGTCCATTTTCTGCATAAGGAAGGAGAATTTATCTGCTTGATAAAACATGAACATGTATGCTAGTATCGAGGAATAACAGAACATTCCCTCTGTGGAGAATTTAGAAAGATAATCGTGGATGTTCTCTACCAGGAAAGTGCTATAGTCAAACTGGATGGTGGCATTTTCCTCAACAAAGAAAATAGATAGGAACCCTAATATAGGTTCATCTACCCATTCGTCTGAAAAGTAGCCAAGTAGACAACAAAGTGATGAAATCACTTGGTTTCCCTTTTCTGAGAATGGGGAGGAATGATACGAGGGATTTTTCTTAGGGAGTTGAGCATCATGTGGGAGGAAAATCTCAAAGATCTGGGCTCTTTCAGGAAAAGACAGGTTCTGGTATAACTCTGTTAGGATTTCAAGGTTGAAAGGGGAGGCAGATTCGGCTCTAGATATCTTCATCATCTGATTAGTGGCCTCTGGTGTGATAAAGAAAAGAGTTTCTCTGGATGAAGAAACTATGGCTCTCTAGTCGAGGAGGTAATGGGCTTGACACTTGAGGGAAAATCTGGGGAAATGATGGACCTGGGGAAAATGATACAAGGGAAAATTTGAATCCCAGAGCCCAAACTCATCGCTTTGATCTATGAATGTGTCTTTAAACCACGACTGCAATTCTGCGAAATCAAATTTGCACCTGGTCTCTGAGATTAGATAATCTTTGTCTCCTAGTGGAATATGGTTGAGATTGACCGGAGGGGGAAGGAATGGATCCTCCTCGACCTTTGATTTTTTAGACTTTAGCGCCATTGCTTCCAACGGTACCTTCAACTGAAACAAAAATGTTATCGGGTAATAGCTATGGCTGGGTAGATGGTTGTATCAGTGAGGGGGGAAATTGTCTGGTGCGCAGAGAGAGTGAACAGTGTGCAAATGAAAAGACAGGGACTACTTTTGAGTGAACAGGTATTCGTTGGGCGCGGGGGACAGGTCAGCAGGCTAATGGATATGTAGCCTATAATAAATTGCCAACGGATCCTTAGGAACGTGAGGAGGCAGGTGAAGGATGTATGACGTGTGTACCCATGTGATGTGGAGGATGATGATTGGGGGATAAGAGAGGGAGACATGACCTATAATGAGTGGACAGATAAGACAAGAGGAGATGGATATTGAGATGTGACATCATGAGGTGGTGGCAGTATGTCATAAAGAAAGAGGTGCGATGCAATAGATTAGCGACATGTTGGGATGGGGCCCACTGGGAACAGATGCCTCATTCTGGACCTCGCCTCCCCACCATTAAAGGAAGAAAGGTCGAGCGCGTCTGGAATATCTTATNGTTGCTTCCCTTGCTTTTGTCAACATGGGGTTAGGAAAGCACCTAAAACATCAGAATCATACATTTTCTTCGAACACCATACAAAATTTATTAAAAGAAAAGGTGGCTAGCCTGTGTCGTATCTTACCTACCTACACTTTTTTCCCAGATTAAACTATTGGACTAAGAGATTACTCTACCCTAGGGTTATTTGACCAAGATTAGATAGTTTGATCAACTTTATTCACTAACTAACCTATCTACTTGGCTAAGATTAAATTATTTAGCCAAGCTTATTCACTAATCATATCAACATCAATTCAAAAGGACCTGACGATGTTTAAATAGTATGGATCGTCATTGTTATTGCATGGGACTTTGTTCATTTTTTCTTCTATGCCCTGTTTTTTCTTTTTCTTTCTTTTCTTTTCTTTTCTTTCTATTCTATTCTTTTCTTTTCTTTTCTTTTTTCTTTCTTTCTTTTGATAATAATTTGCATGAATGAAATATTATTTGCAAGATAACATATATCAATAGTGAAAATTTTCCAGTCACCAGATGATCCTATAAATTATAGGGTTATAACAGGACATATGCAACTACTTTTGAATGGATCACATATAATCTGAAATCCTTGAGGGATGTGACCAAATCATAGGCCTGCTTTTCCATTATGTCATATTTTATTTCAGCATCCCTCAATGCCCTGCTAAAAAAGGCAATAGGCTGCTCTAACCCTTCTACATTTTTCTACAATAAAACAACTTCTATTGTGCCAAATGAAGCAAAAGAAAATATCAGAAAATCCTTGGAGTAGTCAGGGATGATGAGAACAGGTGCTTCAGTCAAATCCTTTTTTATTTGATCAAAATAATTTCGAGACTCAGTATTCCATTTGACTTCATTTCCTTTCCTCATCATACTTGTAATATGATTTACCAATTCAACAAAATTTGAAACAAACCTTCTCAAAAAAAAAAAAATCCCCAAGAAAGAATGAAATTTTTTCTTGGATCTAGGGAGAGACAAGGTATGGATGGATTCTACTCTATTTGAATCAATTCTTTCCCATTCAGCTGATACAATGTGCCCCAATAATTTCCCCTCCTTCATAGAAAACAATGATTTTTTAGGATTGAGAGAGAGACCAAATTTTATGCACTTCAAGAAGACCTTTTTCAAATGATGATAATGTTCTTTATTAGATTGTGAGAACATTGTAATGTCATCCAAATAGATGACTACAAATGTTTCCTTCTTCCCAATAAATGTAATGTCCATGTCTCACTGAAAGGGCACTACTACATTCATCAATCCGAATGGAATTTTAGCATACATGAATGTGCCCCAAGGAGTGGTGAAGGATGTATTCTCCCTATCTTTGGGCAAGACAGAGATCTTATTGTAGCCTGGAAATTCATCAATCATAGATATCCTACATGAACCAGTCACCTTCTACAGTATGTGATCCATCTTGGGTAAGGGGTAATTATCTTTCTTGGAGTTTCTATTCAAATTTATGAAATCAACACAAACTCTGATTTCTCCATTCTTCTTTCTCACTGGGACCAATTTAGCCACCCATTAAGAATATCTCAAAGGAATGATAATCTTGGCATCCAAAATCTTGTTTTCCTCTTTTTCCATAATAGGAGATAGCATAGGATTTATCTGTCTAAGTTTCTGCCTGAATAGCTTGGTCTCTTCCTTCAAAGGGATCTTATGTTCAATGATGCTTGTGTCATATGTTCTCAGATTTTCATATGTCCAGGAAAACACATCAAAAACTATTTTAACAACTTAACGTATTCATCCATTTGTTCCTTTGAGAATATTCTAAACAACTTGACATATTTTGGATCCTCCTCTCTACCCACATTACATCCAGTCACGTCAGGAGTATCAGTTGAACCTTTAACCTTCACAAAAACATCATTTCTGTCGAAAAATATCTCCAAAGGAACTATTCCTTTTGGAATATGGTTACTAGGCAACTGGAAAATATGATGGTTAGCAATTTTATTTAGAAAAACATCAGCATGAGGGATATTTTCATAATCATGATCTTGATCAATATGTAATGTAGAAAACTCATCGAGAGTCTCAAGATATATTTTAATCTCAAGATCATCCTCAAAGACCTTCCAATGTTTGACATTGTTGGGTATAGAGGGTTTATACTTCACTTATACATCATATTTGAGTTTAGGTGGAAAAGGGACTCTAAAATTACTTGTTGAAACAACCAAATAATCAACCATGGTGTTCTCCTCTCTTGGAAAAAATGAAATATTAAAAGATAAGAAGAAACTTTCAACAAGATCCCAAACTTCATTCCTATAAGTCCTTATCCTGGGGTGTTTAGCTTGATAAATATTTTTTATTTGGTGGACAATTAATTCAACATCTCCAAACACTGCTAGATGTTCAATCCCCAAGTCTTTAGCATCCCTCAAACCCAAAACAAGAGCTTCATATTATGCCACATTGTTTGTAGTTTCAAATTCTAGCTTGTAGGACAAAGGTATGGTCTCTTGAGTAGGGAAAACAAAGACTACTCCAGCACCAACACCTTCCTTAGAAGAGGATCCATTAAAAACATTTTATAAACAAAGGTATTTGGAGGATAATCTTCACAAAAAGTAATGGTTTGTTTTCTGATTTCAAGAGGAGGTTGAGGAGCATCTGTGAGCTGCAATATATTGGATCCTAAATCAGTATCAACTACAAAAATATGATGGTTGGTAGGGTTTTCTTCATCACTAATGATGTAGGCTAATTGGGCCTCCATATAAATCCTTCCATTTTCTCCCCCAAAAACAGGAATGGTGGCATGTGTAAGGTCCTTCAGGAAGGTTCCCCCTATTCCTTTTATCCAATATCTTGACAAGAACATACCAAACTTAGGGGGGACATCAACTACCACAATATCCATGACCACACTTTTCATGGGAAACTGAAACAAGGTCACAACTAGATCTTTGATAACCCCCGGACACTTCACTTTCCTATAGTCAACAGAGTAGAAGTCATGGTAGGTTTTTGTAATTTCCAACCCAACCTCATCCATGACAATTTTGGGCATGAGATTGTGAGATTCCCCTGAGTCCATCAAGCAATTATGCAACACCTTATCATGAATGTTCAATGACGTATAGAATAGAGGGGATGAATCATCTATATATTCTATTAAAGGTCATAAGATGACTATTGGATTTTCATCTTGGAGGTTTACTAAATTAGTAGAATTGGGGGAATTTTCGGGCTGCAACATTTTGGAAAGATACTTTTTGAACTCCTCATTTTTAATCATCTCTAAAAAAGGTACAAGAATTTTTATTTTTTGAATTTCATTTTCAAAACTGAAGGAATATGGAGATTTCATAATCTCCTTAACTTTTGGACTAGGATTATTAACCAAAGCTTGAGAGCCTTGTACATATCTCTCTTTGTTGCCAGCTTCCACAGAATAACCATAATCTTCTGATTTGGTGGGCTGATCTGAAGTGTCAGTATTTTCCTCTTTTTTTTTGGACGTCAGATTGTATCTATTAGGATTTTGTTTTGGTTTCTCTCCCTTAATCAATTCATTTATTTGATTATCCATGAGAGATTTATCATATGTAGATTGGTTCAAGTGAGGGAATGAGGAGGTGTCACCAAGGCAATGGATTTCAGGATCAATTTCTTCATCTTCTCCTTCTTCATCAACAACAAGGTTGTTTTGTAGAGGAGTTTGGAGTTTTTGATCATCCCTATCTCTATTTCTTGGATCTCTTGGAATGATCTGAGGAGCATTATTTGGTCTTCTGAAGTTACCTATGTTATCAACATTTTGTGTATTCCTATAGGTTTTTTTTCCTTCAAGTTTTAACTTCTCTATCTCATTAGAAAGTGATTTTACTAATTTTGTAAGTTCATCAACTTGAGGATGGAGAAGAGAGGAATCATAGGTTGAGGATTCATCTCTACTCTTTCTCTTGTCCCTATCAAATTTTACCCTAAGTTTGTCAGCTACCACTATGTTAGATTCTACTTCTAAGGTTGCATCTTTCATATGTTCTAAGGAAGTAGATCTTCTTTCTCTCAGTAGAAGGAAAAATTCAAGGTCAAAAGCACCGGTATAGGTGATCTTGGCAGAGGTTTATGTAGGCTTTATCTAAGCAAGGATATTATTGTACATTTTATTGAACCTATTGGAGAAGTTAGAAACAAATTCTCCGTGTTTCCTCTTTAGGGATCCAAATTTTGTGATATAATACAAAAAATGTTGTTTATTTCCCCACTGTCTCAAGAAAACATCATCTAAAGCTTCAATCCCAGCAATAGATCTAGGGTCAAAACCCTAAACCATTTATTATCCTCACCATCAAGGCTCTGGACAAAGTCTCTCATCCATACATCCTCATTCTCAATGTTTAGATTGTCTGTGTAACTATAAAAGGCAACAAGGTGTTCTTCAATAGTTATGTCTTCTTCTCCTATGAATTTGGGCATGTAATTAAGGTAGTCTCTAGTAGGGAGAACATTCGTAGGTTGAGGTAAGACAAGAGGGGAATACCTATCATCCACTATGGAATCCATCCTATTTCTAGGAGCATTAGTACCTGCCATTGGGTTTTGAACTGTAGGAGAAGAAGGAGGAGAAGGAGGTTTGAGAACTACAACTACAGTTTGATTTTTAGGGGAAATAGGAGGCTTGGATGAGGATGGAGAGGTGTCATATTTTAGAGGAGGAGTTTTAGGATTTGGGGAAAATTAAATAGGGTCCAAGGGGGAAGAAGTTTCCTCTTTTTCAATCTCAAAAACTTTGATGGGAGGAGTAGGGAAACCCAAAGTAGGGAAATCTTCAAGACTCTCAAGTCTAAACCACTTTTCAATGTTAGGGGAAACAAGTTCTTAAAATTTTTTAGCTTTAACTTGAGGGCTAAAAGATGAATATTCAATAGGGAAATTTTCAAAATCTAAACTTCTAGAAACATTAGTAGAAGGTAAAATATGAGGGTTAGATATGGCTACTAGAGATTTAAAAGTAAAATCATATGACTCACCAGAAGTACCTGGTATAGGAGAAGAAAAAATTTCTTGGGAATCGTTTCCCTTCTTGATTAACTTCTCTGGGTCATATTTAGGTGTATCCAAAGGTATTTGTGGAGTTGATCTCATGTGTCTTCCTTTACGAGCCACAACTGAAACAATGGAGTCTCCAGGTGCAAGCTGCAATCTTCAATGTATTGAATTCTAATGCACCTTCAAAATCAGTAAGCTTTGTCATTCAATCCCAAGGAAATGTCTTCAATTTGTTCCTTGACAACGACGCCAAGAATGTTAGCACTAAGAATCACCCTCACATTTAAAAGAGGATAAGCCCAACACCCATCAAATTATGTGTGAATGTGAATGAGTGTTTAAATCTCAAATGGACAAGACTCAGAATAATAATGTTTTAACTCATAAATCTGGGCTAGCATGCATAAGAAATTGAGGTGTTGATCAACTTCAGTCAATGAATGAGAGTAAAAATGAATAGGAGGAAGACTTAGTGAGGGAGATGTAAAGGTATGCAATTGACATTAGGTCTTCAAGCAGCCTAAGGAGGAAAAACTCAAAACACAAGATCTTCTTGAATTCAAAGTTTAAAGAATACTGAAGAACATTATAGCAGTATTATAATCTAAGATTCATCAT
Organism: Picea sitchensis; assembly: GCA_010110895.2. Taxonomy (NCBI): domain Eukaryota; kingdom Viridiplantae; phylum Streptophyta; class Pinopsida; order Pinales; family Pinaceae; genus Picea; species Picea sitchensis. Next base: position 131,730 of record SNQJ01S0010120.1, on the reverse strand, counting down.
AAAAAAACTATAACACTCTCATGTGGATATTCCAATCATGAAAATGTTAGCATAAGAGGAAACAAGATGATGTAAGAAAAAATGACTTCTATTACTCAAAAATTCTTAAATCTAGTACATAACCAGAGAACCAGTCTTTTAAGTCAAAAATATTACAATAATAGGGGCCTCAACTCAACCATCCAAAACAACTTAATGATTTGGAAAATGTATTTTTAACAAAAATGAAAGGCAACAACTAGAGGTGTGAGATGGCCTTCCTCACATATGATTCTCAAAAAATAGTTAACAATCTAACACTTGTGCTAACAACTATTTAACAAACTACTATAAAAAATGAAACATGTTGGCAACCAATCCAACAAGATTTAAATGACATTGTCTCCCTTGATGCACACTCCTTTCCATGCCAAGTTTCCTCCAGGGGTTGTATGTTGTCACCATGCTTTCACCTAGGATCCTCGCTCTTCTCCACATCATGAGCCACCCAAAAGAGTGATGAATTCAAACTCCTTGACTCTAGGTGCCAGTTTGTAGCACCATTTAGTAGTGTGCTCGATAGCGAGTTCTATAATGTCCTTGAAAAATAACTCTACACATTTCGTAGTGCCTTCTCCAAAACATGCCTGCATTTTGCGTAGCATAGATCTTGTATAATTACTGTGTGAAATTCCATAGCATCCCTCCTGAATTAGCTTCTGCAAATTCGGTAGCGCCACACCTAAAAAAACCTTTGCACAATTGGTAGTGCCTCGCTGAAATGGTCCTGAAGAATTGGTAGCACCCATCATAAAAAAAAATATGTAGATTTGGTAGCACCACTGTTAAGCTCATCTTAGGATATTTCGTAGTATTCTACAGAAATGGTAGTGCTACTATGTACTTCGGCTAGGATATTTCTTATCAATTTAGGTAGAAAAATGGAAGGACATGCTATATAGATGATTCTGTAGTTTAAGGACATGCTATTTAGATAGAAAAATGGAAGGACATGCTATTTAGGTAGAAAAATGGAAGGCCTTGAGTTTTCTATTTTGAGACTGAAAGCCTCTATTTTTCCTATAGAGGTTCTTAAGTTTCTTATGGAGAGGTAGGGCTCTTCTTGATACAAATATTTCCAGGTCAAGGGTGTTACTGTACATATCCATAATCTCTTTCACCTTGATTCTCTCATATAAAATTTCTACTTTCAAATGAGAAACCTCCTTCCTAGCCTCCCTGAGGTGTCTAATTAATCTTTTGAAAGTGTGATTGCTAGGTGGAGTGATGATGTTGATAACCTCAACAGATTTCTCCATGGATTCACCTTTGTATTATGTTGCACGGGGGCTCTGTCTATCACCTCAATAGGCCTATCAATGCCTTTTCCCTTATCTTTCTTTTTCTTTGATATTTCAACCTTGGGTAGGACTTTTTCTTCAACAACCTCCATGAGAGTTGATGATCTAGTAAAAGGCTTCGTGAATTTTATGCTAGTTGCTAGAGTAGGTGAAGAGAAATGCAATTTTCTTCCCTTCTTGGTTGTGGCTTTGGTGGATGAAGGGACTTGTTCCAATTCAAGTGCAGAAGGAGGTGAAAAGTCTCTCATTGGAGAATGATAAACCTCTCTCTCTTCCTCTTCAATTTTTTTAATGACTTCTTTGTCTTGAGCAATGACTTTGCTCTTTATTTTCTTGCTTGTTTCTGCTAGAGCAACACTAGTAAATTGCAAAGGACTTCTCATATTTGACTGAGGAGTTGAAGCTATGTCCAACTTCATGTGAGAAGAAGCAATGATTTGTTCCCAAGGAATGTTCCTCTTCTTCAATTCTTCCATCACCAACATCTTGATCAATCCAGAGTGAAAGACACTAGTGTCCACAGCCTTGGACTCTATCAGATATCTTCTCCATGATCCTCAAAAGGTAGAAAGGGATATTCATTGAATATTTACCAGTGAAATGAAATTAAAGCCTTATATAGTACTGGTATAACATGTTAAACCTTCCCTCACATGTAAAGAATCTCTGGATAATCTTCAACATCTTGTCAAAATATTCAACTAGATGGCTTCTAGGCACTCCCTTGGACAAGTTGTCTGTCTGATAATCTGTTTTGAGGAAGTCCTTAGAGAAAGAAACATTTAAGGTGATGGATTTAAACTACCTCTCACTAGTATTAGGAATCCTTTTGGTTGTTTCAATGGAGGCTTCAGACACCTCAAACTCAATGTCTCCCACCTTAGTCTTAAGGCCATCAAAATGTAATGCAAATTGTCTTGCCACTTCGGGGTGTCCCCTCTGCATGTTTTATAAAAAAGAGAGGCAAACCACCCTTTGAAAAATCTCCCTAACCATCGGCTCAAGATAAAAAAGGTGCATGTTTGAGGGTTCAGTCCTGACCACACTTCCTCCCTTGTGAAACTTCTTTTTCTGAGGTGTCTCCATGGGTAAAGACAAGGGATCAAAGGTTGTGGTATAGTGAGGGGTAAGGAAAAAAAAAAGGAATATCTCAAGATGGAAGAGTGATGATACATTGAAATGAAAGGCTATTGCAAGGGTCTTTGAATACCAACAGGTAAGAATCCAATCCAAATAAAATGCAACATAGGGAAAACAGGGGAAATGTAGCGAGGTTTCAACAACATTTTTCTGTAGCGCAGTGTGCACAAAAGGAACGGGTGATTGCATGGGCTCTCAATAATCATGAGAAGAATGAATTGGCATCTTCAATAGCTAAAAAGTAGGTGGCAATGGCTTCAAAGTCTGTGAGAGGGAAACTATAAATGAAAAATTAGTGAAGGAGGGAGTGGTTTACAACATCGGTCGCTACCAAAACTTAGGTAAGAGATATCCCAATAGTTTGGTATGAAATGGAGGGAGCTCACAGAATACCTAGAGAAGTAATTAACAATGGAGGATCTGCAACTTGTTAGGAAACCACCACGACCATCTCAGCCTTAAATTCAACCTTAGCAGTTGATCCCATAGCACTTCCTGCAATTGGTCTGAACTATCAGTTTCAACAATGCTGAGTTTGAGAAAATTCAAATATTCAAAAGCTTTATCAAACTCATTAAAAAACAAATCGTAATATCCATATTTAACAAACCATGGTGCTGAAAAAAAGGTAGATCGTGACCTCAGCATATTATGACAAATCATGGCAAGGATCAAAGGACAAGGAGTGCGCTACGGAAGCTCCTAGTGAGTTGGCAGTGCTCTTTTTTCAAAGAAAATTGATTTGATCCACCTTTAATCAGACATAGCGACAACATGGCAAGGATAAAGGGTATGATTGGAAAGAGTGACATTCCAAGTCATTAAGGTCATGGGATAGGTTATGCTTGGTGTCAAGTCATGAGGTGAGTCAAAACCATAAGCCATAAAATGAACCTAGGCTTAAAATCTATGTGAGGGCCAAAAATGAGCCAAAACCCAAGTCTTTATTTGTTCAATCTAACCTAAGAAAATCACACAAAGAAAAATAAAGAAAATTTAAAGTCTAAAGGATAAAAAAAATTAAACCCAAGGGATAAAATACCCAAGGAAAATTAATGTGAAAACACCTTCCTTCTTTGGATTTGCATGAGATTTCATTTTTCCTTTATATTTAGATTTATGATATTGATGGATTCCATATTGCACAGTAAGTGCATGTTCCTTTGGGACTTTGATTTTTCCTATGTTGATGAGCTTGGTTTTCTCTTGTGTCAGGGATTCGATAAATTCCTCAAGAGAAGGCATCTTCCAGGTGGATCCAAAGGATAATTTGACTGAATTGAATGTGGATATGAACACAGATAATTCAGGACCAAGTTTGGAGAGAATGGTGAGAACCATTTTTTTTTCCTCCTTAGATTTATCAACCCTTCAAGCTTTGAGTTGCAACAATAACTCCTTGAATTTTGTAAAGAAATCTTGGAGATTGTCGAAGATTTTTGGATCCAATGTGAGAAATTTCACCATGAGAATGTGTCCCTTCATCTCATCCTATTTTCCAAAGAGCCCTTCCAAGGTGGTCCAAGATTCATTGGGGGTTTACAGGAAGATATGTGAAAAAGGAGATCGGGAGAGATGAGACTGCAAAGTGTTCTGAATGCTTCATCCATTCAATTTAGATACTTAGATTTTTCTATGGATTATGTCGGTTCAGTATCTATATTCAAGGTTAACCTGTACAATCCTCTGGTTCAGAGATGCATTATTATTCTCTCCTTCCATGCAAATTATTTGTAAGGTGTAAGAATGAATTCTTTTGGGAATTCCATTTTTCCGTTGTATTCAATCTTTGGTACCTGCAAAAATAATTTGGTGTATATTTTTCTTAGGAGTATGTGGGCTCTATATAACAATAATTCTCAATAAAAATCTCAAGAAAAATCTTTCTCATGCCTCCTACTCATATTTATACTAATTATATCTTCTAAAGAACATTCTATAGGAAGATCTTTCTAGAAGCGAAAGCTTCTATTAGGTCTTCTTACATTGACTTGTTCATATTCATTGAATATGAATTATTAACTAATGTTGATATTTATTACATGGAAAATATATTATTATATCTACATGAGAGGTTAGGTAGGTTAGGTCCCTAACACATAGGTCTAAAATCATTCCTTAGTCCACCTCCCAGCTTAGGAAAAAAAATGAATTTCCAAATTATGATTCTAGTGAATCAAATAGGGGATTTGATTGACATATTACTAATTATGAGATACATTGATCCAGGAGGATACAAAACATTCAAAGAGGTCTAGGAGGATATATAAATGGTCAAAATTTGATCATCACAAATGCTCTCTAAAATGACGTCATTGCGTAGACCTCGATGATATATTTCCAATGACGTAAAAATCGCCTCAAATAGAGTTTGTATGCAAAAGTTACAGCGAGTCAAATTTTTGGTCGAAAAGGGAAAAAAAAACAAAGTCAAGGTGGAACGTGTCACCACTAGAAAGGTGACATGTGGCATGACCATACATACCATACGATGCTGATGTGGCAACAACGTAGAGTGCCACATGACACATCGTACAACTGACTAAGAATGTGATATGGCGATCGTACATCTTCAGTGGACAAGTTGTAAATTGACATGTGGAAATGATTTATACAAATGGACGAATGAGAGACTGCCACATGGAAGCCTCCCATTGGTATTATATGGATGAGGCTATTTTAAATTATGGTTGAGATCCCGAAGGATCTAACATGGGTCTCTCACATGATATCCCAACAACCTTACCATTAAACCAAACATATGTCACTTAACCGTATATGGTGTTAAATGTATTTAAGTTTCAAATCATATTCGTTGGTGAGGAAAAAGGGATCCAAGGAATAGCCTCCAATCCCATGGTTGTTATAACATATTGTAACCATATGCTATATATATTCAGGGTCATTAAATTTTATTCCATATATAATAATATATGCTACCACATATATTAAATCCATGCTATATATATATATATATCTATATATATATATATATATATAAACAGTGTTACAACAAAATGTCCATAGGGGACAAGTTTGCGGGGATTGAACCCGCGACCTCCTCCATGTATGCCAATGTTTTGGCTGGTGTGCCAAAGGTTCCTTTTCTTAAGGAGATCCAACGATAAATATTTAATGTTTACCATAATGTTTGAACAACAGTCAAGGCCCACTCCCTATTTAACCAACATGTAGACAAAGATAGGGTACACACACATGACATACCATAACATAGTATTATTTGGGTCTCGAATTTCATACCGAAGGGTATCAATACTTTGGGATTTCACCGTAATGCTTGTTAAGGGGTTCCTTAACGGAAATATATGAAGTTTATACTCATTTGTGTTATAATTTCGCAAGGAATTCAATGGTGCACCTTTTTTTTTTTCTGAGTTTGAGAAATGTGTGTTGGCACAGGGGTAGACCCAGAGTTCAATGCTACAATAGCACACCAAAAAAACCCTAACTACTCGCCCTTTCGGTAACACCTGCGAATAATATGAAGTCTCACCCGAGGTAGAGGCAGGGGTGGTTGCAAGAATCAGGTGTCTGCAACCTTATCTGGGACACAAATCTATTATTATAACACTTATCATTCACCTAACATATATTATTCATCAATATTCAACCCTAATGATACTTTGCAGATAGCACAGAGCATCGCAATATGTACTTAGATTTAAGATAATTCATCACTTAGCCACAACAAGATAGATTAGATTCAACAGATCAAGCACTGATCATCTTACATACTAGATATAACATTCATTCATATATCAGAAGAACAAAGAATAAATAGATCTATCTAAACACATCAAATCACTTAGTAAAGGAAGAGATAAACACATCATGTTGAGGCACAGAGAACAACACACAGATTTACCATGGTTCACCCCCACCCTGGGGATACATCCACAAAGTCTTCTTCTTTATTAGCTTCAGTTAATCAGGTTACAGCACAGAGCCATCCAAATCCCTCTTCGCATAGGACAGAATATCTGCACAGCTCACTAGATCCTTCTTCCTTGCATTAAAAGCACAGAGCCTTATACAATATCCTGCACTTAGTCTCTTATAGTATGCACAAAGCATTTACAATAATTACTAGCACTTAGCACAACCCGCAACTGTTCGATCACATATATCACACTCTACTACTCTCCCCCCCCCCCTTTCNCATCTATTTATACATACAACATTGGGCCTAAGCATGGGTAAACCCATAAGCCGACATCCCTTTCCTATTACATTATCCACCAAAACCCAAAAAGGACCCAAAAATGGGTATATCTTCCATGATTTCTTCTTCGCATTGCGTTCCATCTTTAACAAGATGTCGAAGTCCCAAAAATGGTCAAATATGACCAAGTGTTCCTCAAAACTTGGTCAGGGCCAACAGGTCCCCAACACTCACCTATGAATCATCCCGAGTCACTTAGGTCTGGGTAACTTTGCCTCAAAGGTCTCGAGCTTGGCTCGAGCTTCTTCGACTGGTCACTATGCTGCTGCTTCTTTCTCAACGAATTCTTGAACAACCACTTCACTGATAAGTCCTTCCAGTTCTTGATCGACTGTAATAACTACTTGTTCTAGTAGTGTTCCTTGGCCTTCAATTTCTTCAAATGGTAGGTAGGTCACCTCCTGGCTCGGCTGGAGTTTTTGGGTGACTTCCATCACTCTATTCTGCATGGTAAGAACGAGTTTTTGGGCAGTGCACTATTCCTGGGATATCTTCATCCTCTCAATGGGTGATAGGATCTCGAGCTACGCCTGTACTATATCTATGTTCTTCTTTGCTTCCTAAAGTTGGGACTCCAATTTCATCAACTATGGGTCTTCATATAGTTGTTCATATATCTGTGTGCTTCTGCTACTTAGTTGTTTACATTCTGCAACAAGTGTTTTAATCCTCTCGACTGCACTCTAAGCATTCACTTCTTGTTGGTCACACACTTCTTGTGGAGTCTGTGGTATGGTCTTAAGCTCTAATTCCATGACCCTTTGTTGAATTTGATGAAAAACTTCAGCCAACTTCATCACTTGGTGCTCTATGGGATCTTCAACCTTCTGCTCTAAGCCGGTCACAGAGCGAAATGCTCTGTTGACTACTTCTTCAATTCCTATTTTCTTTGTGAGCAGCTACACTTTATCTTTTTGGATCTTCGCTCTATCTTATTCAAATTTTTCTTGGAGAGCATTCTTCTCTTGTTGCGCAGCTTAGCATTGTTCAATAATTTCCTCCTGTGCTTTCTTTAAAGCCTGGGTGACCTACGCTTTTTCTTCCTGAGCATGTCGAAGGCATACTTCAACTGTATCAACAATCTTGTGGAGCTGAACTGATTCATATCCCACATCTATTGTTCCTTCTTGCAGAGGTGCAGTAGAGATTTCTTTTCTAGACTGGAGTGCTTGCTATACTCCTTGGAGCGCGATCTCAATTTGGATATACATTTGTTCCTACTTCGCCTCCTGCTTCTCTATGATTTCCTTTGAAGAATAATTTACCACTGCAACAATGAAATCAAAGTCATCCAACATGAGGGAAAATCACATCTTGGTTACAGGGGTTCTTGGTTTCTTTCTGGAGGAATATTTTAGAGTTGAGACCTTCCTTTTCTTCGATGAGTCTTCTTCATCCCTAGGTGGTGGTACTTCAAATTTCTGTTGTTCAATTTCTGTACCTTCTTCGTCATCACCTTCTTCATCTGGTGTAATGGAATCCATCCTTATGGATAGGTTGTCAACATCTTGGACTTCTTTAGTCTTCTTCTTCATCTTTGCTTTCTTTGTCTTACTGGAGCCCAAGTGTATCCTACATAGTTCCGGGGTTGTCAATGTCGGACATTTCTTTGGGGTCTGTTGAAACAAGGAGGTCCACCCAACATTCCTTGGTGATCTCTTTGAGGTCTTATTCTCTCATCTTATAATAGGACTAAAGTTCTTCCTGGTGCTCATCAGTGCATGCGGTTAGGTATATAAAGTGGCAGTCCACGCTGAAATTTATTAGAGGTCGAAATATCTGTAAAGTGTTCAGGTTTATGTGAGGTTCACACCTTATGGATGCTTTCAATTGGTTATAGTACGCGTGGAAAACAAAATTCGATTTCCATTGCTTTCTCATGTCGTTTGAGTACCATAATGTACTGAACTTTGCGACTAGTGGCTCAAAGGGGTCAAGGTTCGAGAAGGTTGCACCTTTTGGTAGCTCCCATGCAACAAAAGCGATCAATATCAGGAGCTAGCTAAAATGGAATTCATGCCCCTGATCCTAGGCTTCTCTGTAGTCAATCTCCAGTTGATTCACCATGTACTTTTCCCAGTTCATCTATATTCCCTCTACGCACTTTCCTGCAAGGTCAACTACAAAGCCAAATACTTGTGTTGGTCGATTCTTGCATACCAAATTCCCTATGATCAGTTGGCATGCAAGGTGCACTGCACCACTTTCAATAGAATCTACCTTGTAGACTCTCATGCCTTTATCAACATCGCCATAGGCTTCTTTGATCTTTTGCACAAGAGCGCGGTCTGCGGTCTTTACAGGATAGTACTTATGGGGATCAAGGCCCTACATGCTAAGCCTGATGATCCTATTGATCAATGTCGGATCAATAGTTATGCGAGAGTCTAACCACATGTATCCTCTATGGTAACTTGCTAGCAACAATTTTACACAAGCATTCACCTCATGGTGTCTGTCTAAGTGAGGTATATTCATAACATTGAGCAAAGTATACTGCGTGAGGTTCATCGTCCATTGTTGAGGGATGAGCTTAGAATTCTTGCCCTTAGTTCTCATCAAGTACTTATATGGGGCGAGCATGCTGTAAAATTTATGGTCCCCCAAGTTGAAGTGACAAAACTTAAACGATGTAACCTTGTCTTGATCTGTGGGGTAGGTGTGTACTCCTTTCGGTAGATATGAAGTGACTAGGGTGTATTCAAAGTCTCTAGGGACATTGTCCCTATTAATATGACCACTCATAGGGGGTATGTAAGCTGGTAGGATGGATGGCACTAACTTCACGTTGTCTATATCATCCTTATGCTTAGTTCTTCTCTCTGCACTGGCTCGATATGTTCCTACTCAAGTAGTAGACGGGGTGCCTTTCACTCCTCTCGTTGATGATTCTTGGAATCTGGTGGATATTCTTCTTTCTGACATGACTCTCTCAGTCATTAAATCAAGAAGGACCTCTGTGACGGATTCCTCAAGTGCGGTGATCTCGTCAGACATACGCACTCAGGAAAGATAATCGGGGTCATGATGATCTCAAAATACTGCACTATGATGAACAATATGCTTGTAATGATCACTGTAGACAATCACTAGTTCTACAGGCTTCGACTTTTCAGTTGGAAAAAGTGTTCTTCAGGCATAGGGCGACAAGATAAATAGGGAATTTGTCAACAGTCTTCTTGCAATGGGTATGAAGCTTCCATGAACGTTGATCCATCCATTATGGCGTGGTCCAATGGTCTAGTGGTGATCCTTTAATGCTTTTCTGTCTATTCGAGGCAGAAGTCGAACAGGTATATCGGTCCAACGACTATATTGCTTCACCACGGTGAAGTGCCATATGTCGTTGTTCTGATATCCTAATGAAGCTCAATTCCTGTGATTTTTCCTTCTACGAAGTTTCCTCTAGAATATTCTATAACTTTTCAATCTTGGATCTCTTCTTACTTAGATTCCTAGCCTTCTTCCTAGTGAGCTTCATCTCGGCCATCGTTTTTCCATTATGATTCTTATCTTCTCCCGACATAGTCACTTTGCGATGCTGAGATTCTTTCTTTACATCCAAGGGTAATACTCCTTCATCATATGGATTAGGCATTTCAGTTTTCTGTGGTTCCTCTAATGCTCTTATAGCTTCGACATCCAAGTCCCTGGTGTTTAATATCTTATATCTGTTCTCTTGTTCTTCCATCAAGTAGGCAATCCTTCTAGTCATAAATTCCATGAGTTCTTGCTTCTTCTGTTCTAGGGCTTCCTTTTCTTCTTTTCTCTGGATCTGGTCTTTTTCAATCCAAATCTTTCCTAACAAAGATGGAAATGGGGCATGGTCCTCAATAAATTTAATAACTTCAAATTCTTCCTCTGTCGAAGCTCCATGGGTACTCATAGCTATCTGGGTAATCCTTACACATAGGGTTACCATTTTTCCTTTAAACAACCCTATTTTTCCTAGTGAAGGAACCATAACAGGCCTTCCTAGGGTTTCCCAAGTACTTTCTGTCATAATTTTCATTTGTGTTCCCTCATCCAAAGCACAGTCAATGTCAAAGTCTTTTATTCTTACTTCGATTTTCTCCTTTTCTTTGAAGATCTCTGACAAACTGACATCTTTATGTTCATCCAGGGTTTCTTTCATTTTCAGTAACATAATATTTGATTCTTTCTGGGGTTATTCTATAATATTAGTCTCTTGATCTCCTTCAGAGTTTGCTTGCTCCATATTCATATTTTCAAGTCTAGCAATCATTCTAGGGCAATCCAGTACTTCATGGTCCATAGACTTACAATAGAGGAAACTAGGGTTTCTCACAAGGCATTCCTTAGCAAGATGTCCTGGTCTTCTGCAACTGTAACATAGAGTTGATCCTCTCTTTATCTTCAACAATCCCCAACTTTTATTGTACTGCTTTCTAGGGTCATAATGGTTAGCCTACAAAATTTTCTTTCTAGGATCCTGCATCCATTGGTTAGTCCAAAAATTATTTCTATGCATAGGTATAACATATCTTTCATTATTCTTATTAGATCTATTCATATCAAATGTTCTTTCATCTAACAATGCCCTAGTTTTCAAGATAGGACAAAATCTATCAAGCATACCTAAATCCATACTTTAGAAACAAAAATTTTCACTTCTTTTACTTCTACAAGGCACAACGCTTCCAGACCTAAGAACTTTTAACTATTCTTACCTTTATCAAAGCACAGAGATTACAGATCTTACTTCTTTTCTTCAGTATCAACCTCTTTTTTTGCAGATCTGACTTCCTTCCTTTAGATATTTCATTCCTTCTTTAGAACAGACATTTTTAGATAAATTGGATCACTGCGTACTAGGGAATAGATCCACACATAGAGATTTCACAATTTTAGGATGAATCTTTGCACAAAGCTTCTTCTGCTCAGTTCCCAACAATCATAGTTTCAGGTCCCAACAATGGAACCATTTGTTGGAACAGGGGCAGACCCAGGGTTCAAATCTACAACAACGCACCAACAAAACCCTAACTACCTGCCCTTTCGGCAAAACCTACGAAGCAGATGAAGTCTCACCCGAGGTAGAGGCAAGGGTGGTTGCAAGACTCAGGTGTATGCAACCTTAGCTGGGACACAAATCTATGATTATAACACTTATCAATCACCTAGCATAGATTAATCATCAATATTCAACCCTTATGATACTTTTCATATAGCATAGAGCATCGCAGTATGTACTTATATCTAATATAATTCATTAGTTAGCAACAAGAAGATAGATTAGATTCGACAGATCAAGCACTAAGCATCTTACATACCAGATCTAACATTCATTCATATCTCAGAAGAACAAAGCATAAATAGATCTATCTAAACACATCAAAGAACTTAGCAAAGGAAGAGACAAACACATCAGGTTGAGGCACAAAGCACAACACGTATATTTACCGTGGTTCACCCCAACCCCGGGGCTACGTCCACAAAGTATTCTTATTTATTAGCTTCAGTTAATCATGTTACAACACAGAGCCATCGAAATACCTCTTTGCATAGGAAAAAAGATCTGTGCATCTCACTAGATCCTTCTTCCTTGCACTAAAAGCACAAAGCCTTCTACAATATCCTGCACTTAGTCTCTTACAATATGCACAAAGCATTTACAATCATTAGCAGCACTTAGCACAACTCACAACTCTTCGATCACATAGATCACACTCTACTACTCTTCTCCCACCCCCCTATTCACTTACTTTGCCTATACATATATTTATACATACAACAGTGGGTCTAAGCATGGGTAAACCCATAGAATGACATCCCTTTCCCATTACATTATCACCAAACACCCAAAAAAAACCCAAAAAGGGGCCTATCTTCCACAATTTCCGCTTCGCGTTGCGCTCCATATTCGACAAGCTGTCGAAGTCCCAAAAAGCGGTCAAATATGACCAAGTGTTCTTGAAAACTTGGTCAGGGCCAAGAATGTGTAAAAAGGTCATTTAAGAAAAAAGGAATTTAAGCATTAATAAATCGGTTTCAATTGGAATCAGACCCGAAGATGTAGACCAAATTTGGTGAACTCCGTTAAAAAAATTGTTTATGTGATTTTAATATTGTTGTTCTATTTTCGCTCAATTATATTGCAATTTGTTTATCATTAAAGTGGATTTGGATATATAAGTAACTTCACATGTCTTATACAATCAGTCAAATGATCAATATTATTTAGAAATCAAGTTATATGATTATGTGTATTAAAGAATAAATAACATAGAAGGATTTTTTGGATCAATCTGGTATCAAAGAATATTTGGAAAGTTTTTGCAAGTGAATGCTTACAAGATCCACATTTAAGCTTGGTAAAGGAAATCTTGCAAGTTATAAGCCATAGATTCAAAGGATATTTCATAAGAAAAATATGGCTTCCGAAGGAAAGGAAGGATAAGATACTCCCATGAGACCTGAGGAAGTTATGGATACACTTCTCTCAATGAGGGAAATAATAGATGATTTATATCGAAGAATTCACAAGATTGGTGATGGAGAATCTTCGATAAAAGATGAAGGAGGAGGTGAATGTGGTGGACCTGCAAAACCATCTTCACCATCATATTCATCATCATCTACCAATGGAGCAAGTGAAAATTCTTCACATAAGAAGAATCCCTCTCATAAATCTTCTTGTTCTCATACTCATAATTTTCCTTTATTGAAATTAGATGTCAAGTTCAAATTGTCGATTTATCATGGAGAATTGAATGCAAAAAAGTTGGACACTTGGATCAAATAGATAGAAGTATATTTCAGGGTACAAAAGATCATGAAATTGCAAAGATACAATTGTCTACCCTTCAACTGGATGACAAAACCTTGATATGGTTAGAGAGTAAGACATAAGTTGATCATGTTCAACAGGGTAAAGCGATTCCTTCTTGGGATGCATTTACTACTGTAATAAGAAAAATATTTATCCATTGGCTTATGTGCAAACTAAAATTATGGAATGGCAACATCTAAGGCAAGGAAAAGGGGAAAATGTCCAAGTATATACACAGGAAATTAAGAACAAAGCATTATCCTTAGGAATTTTTATATATACTCAAGAAAATATTCTAAAGTATATTGGTGGCATGCATTCATATCTTCGACAGAATATATTGATGTTTAACCCTACTAACATTGATGTAGCGTCAGTACAAGATAATCATCGGGAGGCTAGTAAGGGGAAGCATGTGATTGAAGATAAGAAGCCACACAAGTTCAAGAAGAAATCAAAAGGAAAATGGAAGAGTAAGAATTCAGATACAATAAATAAAGTTGAAGAGAAACATACATGTTCTCATTGAAAAAGAAAAGGGCATGATGAAGCATAGTGTTGGAATATGCATCCATAGTTACGACCAAAGAAGTTCCAGGATAAGGGGAAACAAAAGAGTATTGGATTAGTTCAATGGGATCAAGGATCAGATTCAAGAGATGAATATATAATCATGGAAATAGGAAGAAAAGGTATATCTATTACCAAATCTAACTCTTCAGTTCAATCTGCTAAATTGGAAAGTGTTCTTGATCAAAATAAAAGAAGTGAGTTTTTTCATGTCAGGGTTATAGTAAAGCATACAAAGATAGATACTTTGTTCGATAGTGGGTATCAAGTTAACATAATATCTGAATCAATTGTTAAGACGTTAGGTTTAAATACAAAACCTCATAGAAAACTATATCCATTAGGTTGGGTGTGTTTCGATGCTAAGTTACAGGTGACAAAGAAGTGCAAGATCAGATTTGCAGTTAAAACTAAGTTCTTTGATGAGGTTGAGTTAGATTTTTAGCCCCTTGACATTTGTGGAATTATTTTGAGTATTCCATATCTATTTGATAGGGAAGAGTCATTTTATCATGAAGAGAAAAAATATATCCTTTTTAAGGACGCGATTGAATTTGTAGTCAGAGCTCATCGTATTAAAACTAATGTTTCTTTAGTGAGCATAGGGAAGATGAAGAGAATCTTGAAGGCAAGTAAAACTTTTTTTCTCATGGTGGTGAAACAAAAAGAATAATATATATCATATTCTTTATTAGGTTTTGATACATATCATAAACATGACTTGGTCAAATTCACATCTAAATATGATGAATTATTTCGAGAATCTACGGGGTTGCCTCCTAAGAGGGAGGTTTAGCATGAAATATGCTAGCAGTAGGATGCTCCTCTTCCTAACATTGGTATGTATAGGTCATTAGTGCTATAGAATGAAGAGATAAAGAAGAAAGTTCAAGAGTTTCTCAATAAAGTCATCATAAGGCCAAGTTCCTCTGCATGTGGATCGCCTATTGTATTAGTTCTGAAGAAATATGGTTTGTGGAGGATGTGTATTTTTCTTTCGATCACTGAACAATATTACGGTAAAGAATATATATCATATTCATATAATTGATGGTTTATTGGATCAATTAAAGAATATTGTTTATTTCACTAAGATAGACTTGAGAAGTGGTCACCATCAGATCATAATTTCATAAAGTGAGATATATGGAAAAATTCTTTCAAGACAAAGCATGGATTGTCTGAATGGTTGGTTATTCCATTTGGCTTATGTAATGCAACTGTGAAATTTATGAGGGTAATGAATGATGTGTTCAGGTCTTACATAGATGAATTTGTCATTGTATACTTAGATGATATTTTGATATTTAGTCAAACATGGGAAGATCATATAATGCATGTCAAGAAAGTGTTTGAACTCTTGGAGAAGGAGAAGGTGTGTATAAAGATGCCTAAATGTGAGTTTGGAAAAAAATATCTAGTATATTTAGGTTACATTGTAGGGAATGGTAAGATAAAGATAGATCTCGAAAAAGTAGAATTTATTTTGAAATGGCCCAAGACAAATACTGTCATAGAAGTTAGGAGTTTCTTATGAAAAGTACAGTACTGGAGGAAATTCATTGTTAATTTATCTTTTATAGTATCTTCGTTGCATGCATTAACAAGTGTAAAACATGTCTTTCAATGGGGAGGAAAACAACATAAATCCTTCGAGACATTGAAGGAAAAGATAAGGACCGCACCAGTTTTGGCTCTACTATATTTACAACATCCATTTGAGATTCAAACCGATGCAAGAAGATATGCCATGGGAGAAGTCTTTATGCAAAGAGGTAAACCTATATGTTATCATTCTAAGACTTTTACTCAAGTAGTAATTAACTATCCAGTATATGATAAGGAATTGTATGCATTGGTACAAGGTCTGAAGAAATGGAAGAATTACTTAATGGGAAAGGAGACAATAATTCATACAGATCATCAACCATTACCTTATTTTCATTCACATACCAAGCAACAACAATCACGACATTTCAGGTGGATGGTTTTCTTACAATAGTTTCCTTTGGTAACTAATTATAATAAAGGTATTCATAACAAGGTTGCAGATATGTTGTCAAGACCAATGATCAATGCATCTACAATACTAAGGTATAATCCCTTAGCTCATGAAAGTTATGTTGAAAATATACAAGAGATAATGATTTTAAATATGTGTGTGAAGCATTAACTCATGGTGATCAAGAACTAGAGTATCATATGCATGAAAATTTGTTATATCATCTTGGAAATATTTGTATACCAAGGGATGAAAGGAAAAATGTGATTAGAGAATCTCATACATATCTCATTTCTATTCATTTTGGGGTTGGTAAAACAATAGCATAGTTGCATATATATTTTTATTGGCCTCGAATGAATGAGACAATTTCCAAGTATGTAAATGGGTGTTTTATGTGTGCCACAAGAAAACTTAGCAACAAAAAGTTGGGATTATATACGCCACTTCCATTACCTTCTCAGCCATGGGAAATCATCTCCATGGATTTTGTATGGGGTTTGATGATGTCCAGGATAGGTCATAATTATTTATATTTCATCATGGATAGATTCAATGAGATGTGTATTTTAATGCCTTGCAATAAACAAGTCATAGATGAACAAACAACACAGATGTTATTTGCTAATGTATGGATTCATTTTGGGTTTTATACATCTATTATATCAGATCGAGACTCTCGCTTCTTGGGAAAGTTTTGGTCTCATTTATGGGAGATGATGTACACTAAGTTAAAGAAGAGTAAAAATTTTCATCCACAGACAAATGGATAGACAAAGGTGGTAAACAAAGTAATGGTACATTTACTTCGAGGGTACTGCAAAAAAGATTATAAGTTATGGGATGAACAATTGCACAGTGTACAACATGTTTATAATCATGACATGCATTCTTCTACTAAGAGAATTACTTTTGAAGTATTTTTGGGATACTTTCCTAAATCACCTATGGATTTTTATTTTGGAGAATCAAGTAAATAAGATGGATAGGGAGATACAAACAGAGTTGAAAGATTCATTTAGAGGATCCAACAAGTACTTCAAGCAGTACAACAACAATTGGATAAGAGTGAAGCCAATTACAAGGCAAGGCATGAAAAACATCGAGTTGATCATCAATTTGAAGTGGGTGATCATGTATGGTTACATATCAGGAAGGACATAATTAAGGGGGAAGGTAGAAATATCAAACCAATCTTGCATGGTCCATTCAATATCTTAGAGAAGATTGGTACAAATTCCTTTCATTTAGATATAACATCCTACATGAAAATGTATTCAGTAGTAAATGTTGAGAATTTGAAACTTTATGAGCCTCCTATGATTATGGATGAAGATGAAACTATTCAGGTTCTGATACTTGATGATTTTTCTCCAGAGTACTTAGACGAGCTACAGGAAGATGTTATTCTTGATAGAAGAATCAGGACTTCACACTGAGGTGATGTGGAATATATTTGAGTTGGTATGAAAGGAGTAAAACCAAAAAAATCAAAGAGGATCGAGATTGAAAAGGTGAGGGAGATTTACCCTCACTTAGTTATTGAGTAATCAAAACTTTTGGTGGTCCAAAAATATTCCAATGGGGAGGAATAATCCAATAGGATCCAAAATGCTCACAAAGGTCCAAGAGGATCTAGAATTTCTCAAAATTTGATTGTCTCAAATGCTCTTTAAAATGACTTCAATCTGTAGATCTTGGCGATATATTTCCAATGACGCAAAAATTGCCTCAAACAAAGTTTGTATGCAATCATTATAGTTGGTCAAAGTTTTGGTCAATGGGGGAAAGAAATCAAAGTCAAGGTGACACATGTCACCACTAGAAGGGTGACACGTGGGATGACTATACAAACCATATGATGCCGACGTGAAAACACCATAGCGCGCCACATGGTACATCGTACAACTGACTAAGAATATGATATGGTGATCCACATGGTACATCATACAACTGACTAAGAAGATGATATGGTGATCCACATGGTACATCGTACAACTGACTAAGAAGATGATATGGTGATCGTACAATTTCAGTAGTCTAATTGTAAATTGAAATGTGTCAATGATTTAAATGGACCAATGAGAGGATTTCACATGGCAACATACCATTGGTATTCTATGGATGAGGTTGTTTAAAATTATTGTTGAGAGACTGAAGGATCAAACTCGGGTCTCTCGCATGGTACCCCAACAACCTTACCATTACACCAAACATATGTCACTTATTCGTATATGGTGTTAAATTTATTTAAGCTTCAAATAATATACATTGGCATGGAAAAGGGGATCGAGGGCATAGCCCTAGATTCCATGGTTGTTATAACATATTGTAAGTGTATGCCATGTATTTGTTGGGTGTTTAAATTTTATTCCATATATAATAATATATTCCACCACATATATTATATCCATTATATATATATATATATATCACAAAAGTTACAAAAACATTTCCACAGGGGAGAGTTTTATGGGGATTGAACTCGCCACCTCCACCATGTATGCCAATGTTTTGGCTGGTGTACCAAAGGATAGTTTTGTTAAGGAGCTCCAACGATAAATATTTAATGTTTACCATAAAGTTGAGACAATAGTTAGGGGCAACGCCCTAATTAACCAACACATGGACCCAAACAAGGTACACACACATTACATATAACATTAGAGTATGATTTGGGTCTTGAAGTTTTTTTCGAAGGGTATCAAGACTTTGGGATCACGCCGTAATGTGTGCCATGGGGTTCCTTAATGAAAATATATGAATTTTATAGTCATTTTTCTCATAATTTCACAAGTAATTCAATTTTTCACTCTATGTTTTGAGTTTGAGCAACATCTAAAAATGTTATTTTCTATGGGGGAATGGTCTACCTAGATTCAGTGAGTTGGAAGTTGAACACAGAATAGGCCTTGGTTCTTGAAAATTATGGAAGGAAGATTTCATTTCATCCATTCTTCAAGCTAGAGTAGAGAGGGTAGACTTGAATTCCCTATACGTTTCCTCCATTCTGCAGGAGAGTCCCACCATCATTTCTTCAAACTCTTTGAGCTTATCCACTAACTGTTTAAGGACTACATTGCTTTCTTGTCCAACCTCTTTGTTCCATCTACAGATTTTATTTGGTTCACTCGTCAAGGTCTCCATAGGGAATCATTGAGTGCTAACCTTGAAACTAATCCATACAAATGTGAATACCCAATAGGGAGATCAACGTATGAAAAGAATTAAAAGAGACTCACCGTAATGATTTATGCATCTGTCCATGAATCTCTTGATATGCTCGCATTCCTGGCCAAAAATATGACTCATTCAATTTTGCAAACGTCTTGTCATGACCAAAGTGCCCTGCCAATCCTCCACTATGTTTCTTCTTTAGCAAGTTCTCCCTCATGGAGCAATTCAGAATACACATCTAATTACCTTTAAATAGTAATCCTTCCTGGATCATGTATTCTTCCCATTGGCTTCTGTCTCTAAGAATTGGATTCTCAGCTGCTTCATATGCCTCCTTAAAATCCTGATCATCGGCGTACATGTTCCTGAGATCATCAAAACCCAGTGTTTTGACTCTGAACTCCTGCAACAGAAAACACTTCCTGCTCAAAGCATCAACCACTTTGTTAGCAGTACCAAAAATATGTTTAATCACAAAAGTGAAATTTTGCATGTACTCAACCCATTTGACATGTCTCTGATTCAACTTTTCTTGTTGAGTCACAAACTACAATGCATGATTGTCACTGTACAAGACAAACTCTTTCGGGATCAAGTAATGTCTCCATTTCTTCAATGCCTGGATAATAGCATAAAACTTCTTGTCATAAGTGGAGTATTTCACTTTCGCTTCATTCAGCTTCTCGCTGAAATATGCTATCGGCCTATCTTCCTGACTCAAGACTGCCCCTATTGCAAATCCACTTGCATCGCATTTCACTTGAAATGTCCTTTGGAAATCCAGTAACACCAAAACTGGTTGTTCTATGATCCTCCTCTTCAACAAATTAAAACTCTTTTCAGCCTCTTCTGTCCCGTGAAAAGACTTGTGTCTTTTCTTCACTGTATCCATCATCGGTGCACTAATTCCACTGAAATTCCTAATGAATTTCCAGTAGAAACTAACCAATCCGTGAAAACTTCTCACCTCAAAAACATTCTTCGGTGATGGCCAATTCTTGATTACCTCCACCTTATCTGGATCCATCCTCAACTCATCTGCAGAAATAACAAACCCCAAATAAATGAGCTCTATCTTCATGAATGAGGATTTCTTCATGTTTATCAACAACTTCTCTTGCTATAACCTCTGCATCACTGTAGCCAAATGCTTCATATGCTCTGCCACTATTTTAATGTAAACTAGTATGTCATCCAGATATACGATAACAAATTTTCTGATGAACTCCCTCAGGACTTCGTTCATCAACCTAATAAAGGTACTCAATGTGTTTGTTAAGCCAAATGGCATAACACGCCATTCATACAACCCTTCCTTTGTTTTGAATGTTGTCTTCCACTCATCACCTTCTCTCATGCGGATTTGATGATAACTGCTTTTCAAATCAATCTTTGAAAAATACTTTTCNATGGAAATCTGTACCTGATGGTTATCTTGTTAATATCCCTTCAGTCAGTACACATCCTCCAGCCTCCATCTTTCTTCGGACTGAGTATTGTTGGAACAACACATGGACTCAAGCTTTCCCTAACTAAACCTTTGTCCAACAACTCCTGGACTTGCCTTTTAACCTCTTCATTCTCTTGCGGCGTCAATCTGTACGCAGCTTTATTTGGTAAACTGGCTCCTGGAATGAGATCAATGTGATGACTCACACTTCTGATCAGTGGCAATGAACGAGGTAGTTCGTCCACTATTATGTCAACGAACTCTTCTAGCAGTTCCTGAACCTCTTTTGGTAAATCATCCACCCTTGTGTTCGTCAAAACAATCTTCGGTTTCCTAATCACAATGAATTGCGGTTCTTCCTTCTTCTTAACCTATGTAAGAAGTTCCTTCCCACTCATGAGTGGTACAGTGTTGCTTACTTCTGGTTTCACCTCCTTATCCTTAATTGGAAGCAACATGTGAGTCCTCCCATTCTTCTCTAGGGTGTATGTGTTCATTCTCCCATCATGAATCACATTCCTGTCATATTTCCATGGTCT
>SNQJ01S0010120.1:93545-110466 GCA_010110895.2 Picea sitchensis | reverse complement strand
TCCCATCATGAATCACATTCCTGTCATATTTCCATGGTCTACCCAACAATAGATGAAAAACATCCATGGGAATGACATCACAGAGTATCTTATCATTATATCCTCCTATCTTAAATTCACCTAAACATTGTTTAGTGACAGTTGCCTGATATCCTTTTTGTAGCCACGAAACTCTGTATGGGCTTGGATGATCAATCGTCTCTAGCTCCAGCTTTTCTACCATCTCTATAGAAACGAGATTATCCATGCTACCACTATCCACAATGACCTTGCATACCCTATCCTTGGTTTTTCAAGCAGTCCTGAAAAGTCTGGTCCTTTGGGTTGAACTCTCCACCTCCTTCTCTGGCGTCAAAATAACTTTTCTCATCATCAGCGATCTTCTGCCTTCAGCATCCTCTGCCTCAACATCTCGCCTTTGTGCCTCGGCAATGTGAGTTTCTCCACTTTATTTCTTTTTATCTGGACACTCATAAGACTTGTTCCCATTCTTTCCACATGTGAAGCATGTTATTACTCCACCTCTTTCTCTTCCTCTACCTCTAGTACGAGGAAAAGTGTTATTGTCAGCATAATCTCCTCTCTGTTCAGTATGCTTCCTTCTCTGTTCAGCATATTTCCCTTGCTGTGAGGTTCCACCTCTCTCAATTTGAGTCTGAGGTTTCTTCCAGCCCTCCTTGGGCTTCTGACATTTATCCTGGGCAACTGATTTGCCTCTGGGATGACTTCTACCTCGACCTCTTTGACCCTGCTTTCAGCTCAGCTTCTCTTCCGCTTTTAGAGCCATCGGATAAGTATCTTCCACCTTTCGGATGGTTACCATGCTCATCTCATCCTGAATATCGTATCTCAAGCCATTCATGTATCTGGAAACTTTTTCATCATCACTCTCCCGATGACCTGCCCTGATGTTCATCTTATAGAATTCTTTAGTGTATTCTTTCACTGTCATCAGCTTCTATCTCAGGTTCTGCATCCTCCTGAACAGAGTAATTTGATAATCTCTGGGGATGAATTTCTCCTTCATATTTGCGATCATTCTATCCCAGCTCTTGAACTTCTGCTTGCCTTTGCAGCGTCTATCAACTTGTAGTTCATCCCACCACAATGTTGCATGTCCTTTCAATCTTGTGACAGCATACTTGACTTTTTTGTCTTCCTCGACATCTTCATAGTCAAAGTATGTGTCTGGAGCTCTAATCCAGTCTAGAAGCTCCTCTGCATCCAAGTTTCCCTCATAAACTAGAATGTCCATTTTCGCTCTTGCACCCATTCTTGCAATAGCTCTGATTAAACGTTCGTTTGTTGCATCTTCAGTTGCAAATTCTTCTTCACGTTCAGCCTCAATCTCACTTTCGGAATCACTTAGATCCCCAACACTGACTGTGCGTCTTTGTGTCGTCTCCATGTCTTCGAGTCTGGCTCGTAGATCACACATCTCTCTCTCCATGGTTGGATCAATCATCTTCCTACCTCTTCTTCGCGGCATTTCCCTCTCCTCTGGTCGATCGGGTGTTTGCCTGTCCCTTCTCCTTGGCGGCATGGTGAAATCTCTTTTCTTCTCTGCTACAGAAAGCAAAGAACCTTTCTGTGCTCTGATACAAGAAATGATGACGCACACTCCCTCCGCAACCTGTAGGTCAAAAGGTCCACATCAACACATGATATGTCTCTTTACACTGGCCCGAAGAGCTTTGGAATGGCTCTTCTATTTCCCCTTCGGGAAATCTTCACCCACAATCAACTTCAGAAATTCCCCCTTTTTCTTCGGGAAATCGGACTTCTCACTTTCGCGAATCTGTTGGTCACGCACTTGGCTTTCAGATCTCCGAAAGATGAAAAACATCAACACTGACCCGTCCTCTTCCATTTCAGGCTTTTGCTTATCATGATTTCGGTAGTCATGGTATCCAACAACTTGTCCCCACAATTCCTGAAACTCGATGTTCCAAAATTCTTACACGTTCATGAGGTTGTCCTTTCAATGCCCCTTTACTCCATCGGGACTTCGGACTTCGCAATATCGTGAATCCTAATGAAATGAATTCGGAACTTCACTCCCCGAAACTGTGAAATGGTCAACAAAGTTGACTCCGTGTCAATAGTGCACCACTTGTCCACTCGTTGACTCCTCTGTGGCCCACACAAATCCTTTTAGATTTTCGGCACTTCGCGGTTCATGATATCGCGATTCCCGTTGCAAAGTTTACGGGACTTCCTCCTACGAAAACCCGATATAGAAACCCATGTGTAAATCCAATGGCCCTTATGGCTTGGACCTACGGTACTACTCCTCCTAAGATTAGAACCTTTCAGGAATACTTGTCGTATCTCCCCTGTTCCTCCGTGAGATCCAACAACCCATGGGACTTTGTGAATTTTCTTTAGAGAATTCCGACCATCTATCCTTCCTCTGAGAACTCATCCTCCTGTGGTCCGACGTCTCTATGCCTTCCTTCGACTCCTTCGAAGGTTCAAATCCTTCTGAACTTTCCCATGACTCTGCGTCTTTTAGAAAAACCCCTTGCACGCACTCCTTGCGGCAAACTTTCAACCACTTCCAAGTGTTGAAATCCTTCAACTCTATGCACACCTGCAACAACAGTCTCTAAATACTTCGCTCAGGTTCGCGATCCTGAGGCTTCACTCAACCTGCGCACTCCTTGCATGGCTCCTGTGCCCAACTACACTTTTGTAGAAATGAGAACAAAGTCTTCCTCTCCTGAGCTTTCAGAGGCAAACCTCTGAACACCTTGTCAACGCACTCCTTGTGGACAATTCAACTGCACTCCTTAAAGGAACTCTTGCTCAGATAGAGAAACAATTGAAACTCATTACTCTCCTCTTTCCTCTCAGATTTCAAACATTCAACAAGAAATCATTCATACATAGCATAAAAGAAATTACATGTCAGAAAGAGTAAAACATTCATGAGCATAATATTCAAAGATGCATACACAGAGAATATATGAACACCATGAGTTTGAATCACATCTTTCTTTGTATTAATTCAGAACTTCTGTACATGGATTCTGCTACACAGCTCTCTCTGCTTCTCCTCTATGCTCATCTCATGCTAATCCTAATGTTACAATACACAAGGAGGGTGTCTATATCCCGTTTCCCTCTTCCGTTCTAAAACTGTCTAATCTAACATTCAATTCTATCTACTTGCATTTACTACCATAATTGTCTTCTATCTACTAAGGACGAGATAAAATTGCTCAAGTTCCATTTACATTATACAAGTGTGCCTCCACTTGATGCTTCATTAATGGTTCAAGATATTTCAAAATTTGTGCTGGGTGCTTTTCCAGTTGTCCGTTGTCTTCACGTTGGCTCGCTTGAGATGCTCCTGCATCAAGAATGGATCATTCTAAGTTCGAGGATATGGAAGAAATTATGAAAGGCCCAAATCTGGTAGAGTATTTGGCTATAGATTTAGAAATTTTAAACACGTTTAAAACAATGAAGGTCAGCATGCCAACCATGTCTTATGCTACATGCATTGACTTGGAAATTTTGATTAAAGAGATGATGGATTATGAAATCCCCTCTGATCGACAATGGAAATAAATCGTGTTGTTGGGAAAGACAAAGTGAAACATCTCTAGAACCAATAGGTGATCTCCTGGTGTCACCAGTTTTATAGATCCGATAGAAGCTCAGAGTGAGGCAGATGGCACAGAAGAAGTCGGACAGTCAGAGAAATTGTTCATGATTTTGAAACGTTTTATTTTTGCTAATTATTGTAAATTGTTTCGTATACCGAAACTGTCATTCAAAACTATTAGAGAAACTGAAACGTTTCAGTTTCAGTCGTTTTGATCAAATTGTATAAGTATTCAAGGACTTGAATGGATTAATGTTGGTAGAAGTGCAAGAACACATTTTGGTTGTATCATACTCTATTTTGTAAATTTTTTGAATCTAATTTGAATATAAATGTAAAAGTTTTTTAAGTCTCTATGAAAAGATTCTAACGGGTGGTGATATGAGCTGTGTCTCCCTTCCTCGTATGTATTTCCTGTAACCTGTCATTTCATTTACATTTTCTTCTGTTTAAATTGGAGAGTTTAAAGGACCATAATTCGTCGTGTGATGCTCTTGGCTTATGCAATTTAAACTGTGTGATTGTCTTCTTAACTTATTCATAATTCATTTTAGTAATTATCTGATGCAGTTATTTGTTCTCTTTATCTTCCTACACTCTTTTTTAATTCAAAAATAACTCAGATTCATCGCCTCATTTATCCTTTGTCCCTTGGAGAATTCTATCATTCGATGCATTATTTTCATTCACTTTCAGAGTTTTGACTCCATAGCCCATAGTGTTCCTCCCCTTCTTTTCCAACAAATTTATCAAAACCCCCAAAAAAAACCAAATATAGCCACTGATTCCCATAGATATATAAAGCAACACAAGAGACCCCTCTCTGAGTTGAGAAGGCTAGTGCCTCAACTCTAAAGCTGGTTGAAACAGATACCTCTGTCGTTTTTCTATTCAACCGGACAAAATTATAGAGCGCTAACATATCTCTTAGGTTTAATTTTTTTTATCCTTTAGAATTTAAATTTTCTTTATTTTTCTTTGTGAGATTTGCTTAGGTTAGCTTGAATAAATAAAGACTTAGGTTTTGCCTCATTTTTTTCCCTCACATAAATTTTAAGCTTAGGTTCATTTTATGGCTTATGGTTTTGACTCACCTCATGAATTGACACCAAGCATAACCTATCCCATTACCTTGATGACTTGACATGTTAGTCTTTCCACTCATACCCTTTATAATTTTCATGTTGTCCCTATGTCCGATTAAAGGTGGTTCAAATCAATGTTTTTTGAAAAAAGGGTGTTGCCAACACACTAGGAGTTTCTGTAGCGCACTCCTTGTCCTTTGATCCTTGCCATGATTTGTCATAATCCGTTGAGGTAACATATAACTTTTCTTCATCATTGTGGTTCGTTAAATATGTATATTAAGATTTGGTTTTAAATGAGTTTGATAATGGTTTTGAATATTTGAATTTTCTCAAACTCGGTGCTGCTGAAATCACTAGTTCAGACCAGTTGCAGGAAACACTATGAGATCAACTGCTAAGGTTGAATTCAAGGATGATATGGTTGTGGTGGTTTCCTAACCAGTTGTAGATCCTCCATTGTCAATTACTTCTCTAGGTACTTTGTGAGATCCCTCCATTGCATACACAATTCTTGGTATATCTCTTGCCTGAGTTTTGGTAGCGACTGATGTTGTAAACTACTCCCTCCTTCACCAATTTTGCATCTATAGTTTCCCTCTCAAAAAAATTGCATCCATTGTCACCCATTTTTTATCTATTGAAGACGCCAATTCATTGTATTCCTGAGTATTGAGTGGTCGTGCAATCATGTGTTCCTTGTGTGTGCACTGCACTACAGAAAGACGCTACTGAAACCTCGCTACATTTCCCCTGTTTTCCCTACGCTAAATTTTATTTGGATTGGATTCTTACCTATTGGTATTCAAAGACCCTTGAAGTAGCCTTTGATTTCACTGTATCATCACTCTTCCAGCTTGAGATCTACCTATGTTTGTTTCCTTACCCCTCACTATACCACAACCTTTGATCCCTTGTCTTTACCCATGGACACTCCTCGGAAAATGAAGTTTCACAAGGGAGGAAGTGTGGTAAGGACTGAACCCTCATGCATGCACCTTTTCTATGTTGAGCCCATGGTCAGGGAGGTTTTTCAAAGGGTTGTTTTCCTCTCTTTTTCCAAAACATCTAGAGGGGACACCCTGAAGTGGCAAGACAATGTGCATTACATTTTGATGGCCTTAAGACTAAGGTGGGAGACCTTGAGTTTGAGGTGTCTGAAGGCTCCATTGCAGCAGCCACAGGGATTCCTAATAATGGTGAGAGGTGTTTTAAATCCATGACCTTAAATGTTTCCTTCTCGAAGGACTTCCTCAAACTAGATTATCAGATAGACAACTTGTCCAAGGGAGTGCTTAGAATACATATAGTTGAATATTTTGAAAAGATTTTGAAGATCGTCCAGAGATAGTTTACATGTGAGGGAAGGTTTAACATGTTATACCACTACCATATAATTATTTTTCTTCGTTTCACTAGTAAATATGCAATAAATATCCCTTTCTACCTTCTGAGGAGCATGGGAAAGATGCCTGATAGAGTCCAATCCAAGTCTAAGGTTGTGGATACTAGTGTCTTTCACTGTGGATTGATAAAGATGTTGGTGATGGAAGAATTGAAGAAGAGGAACATTCCTTGGGAACAATTCATTGTTTTTTCTCATATGAAGTTGGACATAGCTTCAACTCCTTAGTCAAATATGAAAATTCCTTTTCCATCTACTAGTGTTGCTCTAGCAGGAACAAGCAAGAGAAGAAAGAGAAAATCCATTGCTCAAGACAAAATATTCATTAAGGAAATTGAAGAGGAAGAGAGGGAGGTTTATCATTCTCTACAGAGAGACTTTTCACCTCCTCCTACAACTAATTGTAATAAGTACCTTCATCCACCAAAGACAACTAAGAAGAGAATAAAATTGCATTTATCTTCACTTACTCTAGCAGCTAGCATAAAAGTCGGGAATCCTTTTACTAGATCATCAACTCTTAAGGAGGTTGTGGAAGAAGAATACCTACCCAAGGTTGAAATAGAAAAGAAAAAGAAAGATAAGGGAAAAGGAATTGATAGGACTATTGAGGTGATAGAGAAAGCCCCTGTGCAACATAAATAAAAAGGTGAAGCCATGGAGAAACCTGTTGATGTTATCAACATCATCACTCCACCTAGAAATCACACTTTCAAAATATTGATTAGACAGCTCAGGGAGGCTAGGAAAGAGGTTTCTCGTCTGAAACAATAAATTTTATATGAGAGAATCAAGATGAAAGAGATTATGGATATGTACAGTAACACCCTTGACCTAGCAAGATTTGCAGCAATAAGAGCTCTGCCTCTCCATAAGAAACTTAATAACCTCTATAGGAAAAACAAAGGCTTTCAGTCTCAAAATAGAAAAATCAAGGTAGAATTGCAACACTTCAGGGATGAATTGGCCCAGAGGAATTTGATTGTTCTGATAGAAGCTTCCATTGAAAGAGAGGAACCATTAGTGAAGAAGAGAACACCTACAGTCAAGAAGACTATCCTTGTAAAAGAAAAACATGTTTCTATGTTAGAAGGAAACTCTCCTTCAACAAGGAGGAGTGCTAGGTTGATAAAATAGTTGAGGGATATAAGCTCCATTTTTGTGGGTGGTCTCTTTTTGCAAGAGTAAGTGATCAATGAGGTATAATTTTTTCCACCTATACAGGCATCTACAGGCTTCTAACCTATCAACTCAATTTTTTTGTGCTTTTGAAAGGATTGATTTCATCACACAGAACAACCATAGATATTTTGCAGCGCCATGACACTGTGGAATCTTCTGTATAGCATGTCCTACCATTTTTCTACCTAAAGTTCTAAGAAATCTCCTAGCCAAAGTACAGAGTAACTCTACCATTTCTGTAGAATGCTACGAAATCTCCTAAGCTAAGATTAACAGTGGCATTACCAAATCGACATAGTTGTTTTGATGATGGGCACTACCAATTCTGTAGGACCATTTCAACGAGGGCTCTACCAATTTCGCAGAGGTTTTTTGAGGTGTGGTGTTACGAGGAAAATCTCTCTATGGATAGGGTAAACCACAACAGACAGAAACGCCTGTAGAAATCAAATATATCCTAGAAACATGCTAAATAAACCAATATGAAAGTGAGATAAGAAAGAGGCCTACCTCATCCAAATGTTCGATGAAGTCCATCGTTGAGGACTTGAACCCAAAGCTATATACCTGCAACTAGTTCTCAATAAACAAGCAAATCAAGCATATGGTGATAATATAAAAGGTTAGCACATTAGATAGCATAATCCATTAATAAACAAAAAAAAAAAACTCCGATGGATAATAACTCATATATTTTCATGATATCAATTGGACGGTAAAGGAGTATATCTATTAATAAATGATTAGCAGAAGAGAAAATATTACAAACTTCTGTGTCGGAACTGTTTAAAACCAAGAAACCAAGTTCCTTCCATCTAGGCCTCCACCACTTCAATCCTCCACCAAAGGCAATATCATAGAAGGGAGACAATGGGGTTCTCCATCAATAAGGAAAGAGCTTGGGTGTTGAACATTGTGTTCAAAATTAAAGTAAAAAGGGATGCAGACTCAATATGAAGTAATAATTTCTCCAGAGTAACTTTGTTGTCAAAGTTGAATTCTTTCACCTTTTCCATAGCTCAGAATTGGCCCATTTATAGCATTCAAAATTGAAATGAAGGGTCGAGTCGGAATGTTTTTAGTATATGGAAGGCCAAGGATAAGGTAAATGGAAACCCGACATTTAAATTTTATTTTCTGGCACAAATCTCAATGTATAGTGTGTTGTATAGTGTGCAAGATGCATATATGTTGAAAAATATTAAATTTTTCTTTGAATTTTATCAACAGGGAAGATAAGTATGCATAGGGAAATGGAATAAGGCCCTCTGTGCAAGATTGCATAGGGTGATGCAAATCTTGCTATAACATATGACCCCTAATGTGTGAGGTCAGAGGAGTATTTGTGATGACCGAAATACATTATAAGTAACCTAGATGTGGAGTGGTAGGGGGCTAGGTGGATGAACTAATTTCTCATTACATTCTGCACTAACTTTACATACATGGTTTCCAATAAAATTACACTACATATCCATGTGAAAATATACCAAACAGGTATTTGTGGCTGTGAATAGGCAAATACAAATGCGGTTACATGCCAATAGTTGTCATAGTCACAAACAAGGCCCAATAGAACCAGTCTGAAAACCAATATGAAGATATTTGTATACCATGGAGTGCAATATGATCTCCCATGATCACTGAAGTCATATAGGTATTGGTCCAATGAAAATGAAGCAACAGCTCATGAAATCTAAGGCCACATAGTGATTTCTTCAAGTCTTCTACACAATCTGCCAAGGGTGAAAGTCTACATCATGTGAATAAAATATTTGAGGTTGAACACAATGAGACATCGTTTGATTACTGGTCATTGAGGTATATTGTTAACAAACGTGAGACAACCTACCTATAATGAAAGTAGGTATCAAGGCACCGAGTACATTCTTACAAGTGTGAATACAGGATTCAGTGTCGAACACCTAAAGAATACATTGATCAAGAGACATTTTTTTATTCCCAACTGTCGATGGCGAGAGAGCCTACCACTGATGAATGCAAGACTCAAGGTACTCATAAGACTCTAGGTCCCGTTTCCACAATAAATGAGCTAAATTAGATGGAAAGAGACCCATTGAAAGGAGATCATTAAGGAATCTCTCATTAGGTAGCGCAAGGTACAAAGCAGGAGCTTCATGATTTGGTAGAAATCAGACGAAGATCATGTTCACGAACCAATGACCCTATGCGTCTTTCACGTGTGCCAAGTGCAAGCGGTACACAAAAAAGACCCTCTAAATAACAACCAATGATCAAAACTGTTGACAAAGGTGAGGAAACCACCAATAAGGCTAATGGTATCCAAGACATTGCACGAATCCCAATGTGTGAATAAATGTCTTTCCATCAAACACAAGGGAAACCACCTAGTCAACGACCAATGATGAAATGTCGACTGTTGGGTTCAAGGTTACCTACCAATGAGGGAAGTAGGGCCAGGGTGCATGATGGGACTTGCAGTATCATGTGATTCTAAGAAAAATTGAGGGTATGGCCGACATGCAAAGTCAAGAGTTCCGAGGAGTGGCTGACACAGGTTGATAGACTTCCTTTCAACAACATCATGATACAAACGAAGGACTCTAACAACAAATACTCAATGATGAAATCATAAGATGCAAGAGGCATCAATAAAACTCTCTATAGGGACTGGAAGAGTAACCAGTCGGTAGAGAAGACTTTGTAACAAGTTCAACTTCCTAAGGTCATGCTAATCCAAAAATTATGATGATGAATGGACTCAATAACTTTGTGCTCTGTTCAAAGGCAACATGACTGCTACCAACATAAGATAATACTCTCTTCCCGCCCGTCCTTTTTTTTTTTTCATAGATAAATGAATGTTATGATATAGAGGAGGAAAAGATTGTTGCAAGTAATAAAAACTAGTTCCAGCAGTGGAACATACTTATGATCAATGCAGGGAAATACATGTGGGAGATGGACACTCAGGGGAATTTTCCCTCCTAGGTATAGGGTGTCAAATTGTGAAGGATATAAACAAGGCTCTGCTTGGTTGAGGATGCAAAAATGCTGAGGCAAACGGTTTATAACGCAAAGCGAGAACCGACTATAGGCTCAATACTGCAAGCAAGGGCATGAGATTCAATCACAACTTAACACCAAAAAATGTATTTTTTTATGTCTTTTAGTCTACTTGGTGTGAAAAGGGGATAAACTTGTGCCAAATAGATGTCTTTTCAAAAAACAATTACGAGTGTGAAAGAGACAAGTTCACTCGACAATCTTTTCGCTTTTTGATAATGAGTTGGAAAAGATCTTAACTAAGACTCACAACCTTTCAAGTCCAATTTAATGAATGTGAAAGGGTCAAAATCACTCGACAATCTTTTTTTTTTTTTAATGAGTCGGAAAAGAGATTAACTCAGACTTGTGACCTTTCAAGTCTAATTTAATGAGTGTGAAAGGGTCAAAACCACTTGACAATATTTTTCATTTTTTAAATGAGTCGAAAAAGAGCTTAACTCAGACTCATGGATGTTGTTCTAAGAAACATGCAATGGGGGAGGCCAAGTTTCCCATGCAGGACTTCTGTGAAAGGTCAACAAATTATGAAGAGCTGACACAAGCTTGCGAAAACCCAAAGCTTTCCAAGTCTAGGGGGATAAAATACCTGCAAAGGTTACCCTATCTATAATATATCGAAGAATTACCCTTATCTGGAAGGGTGCAGAAGAAGGAAATTGAGACTCTACAAGATCATTCTAATCAAAGGAAACCACCCTAGGACTTGAAGGGAGCATACTCTAAGAGATTGGAATGCTCCATAGTGAAGAAGGTACAAAAATAGAAATGCTAAGAACATGGTCCAAGGACGCATCACCCTCCAAAAGAAGAGTGGGATTGACCAAAGATTGCATTGGAAATTTCACTTCCTTAGGCTTGTCACTCTTCAAGAGAAGAGTTGTATCGGCCGAATATTACAATGGAATGAACACTTATTCAATCGTTGGATGTGAGACAACAAGGTCAAGAGATGCATCACCCCAAAAATAGGAGTGGTGTCAGTTGAAGACTACATCGACACGACCATTGGTTGAACAATATGTGAGACAACAAGGTCAAGGGATGCATCAACCTCTAAAGGAAGATGGGTGTCGACCAAATATTTCATTGGAATGACTATTGTATCAACCAAATAAGGTTTAGAAGCCAAATATGAATCAAAACCCGAAGGGCCCCTAGGAAAGGACCACACTTATTGTACCACAACATTAGCAGGGCACAAACGAGTAAGGTTATCTCCTTTGCAAAGCCTACAAAGGAACTTGGGCTTACGTCGTACACGTCTAGGCTTCTCAATCATATGAATGCCCCCAACATGAATTGTAGTGGCTGGTGACATGCTTCTAGGATGACTTGCAGAGACTAGTAACAAATATTCAACATGACTAGCAGAGGTTGGTGATGAATCCCCAACATGACTGGAAGAGGTTGGTGATGTATGTGCAGTGTAAGTAGCAATGAATATATTTTTTCCCCCAGCATGACTTGCAGTGGTTGGTTTTTGATCTTCAATGTGACTAGCATAGGTTGCTGACCAATATCCAACATGACTGACAGAGGTTGGTGATATAATGCTAGTATGTGGTTGAACCTCACAAGACGTAATCGAGGAAGGTATGGTCCAAGGATCACTAAAATAGGAAGTGAAGAAAGGAATGGATCTCCATGTCAAGATGGGCCTATTGGACATGACATAAATTTGATGACTTGGTGTCGTGAAGTCAAAAGTGCCCATAAGGGAAGAATACTTTATAACACCGATATTCTCAGTTTTCAGTTGAAAATTGTCGATCACAGGGTGTTATCGCTCTGTAAATTCCCAGAGGTTGTCAGGAAAGAAGAAATATACGAGAGGTAACTTTATCCAACCACTTCGAAATTGGAATCTATCCCTACCAGTTTTAGAGAGGGACCTCTCTGTATGATTTATCACTATTTTAACTTTAAGATATTAGGCTAGTTATAAAAAATAAGATTGACTGGTTTGTTGTTTTTTTTTTTAAGTTGGTTGAAGGGGATTTACGCATCCATTCAGATATGGGGTCTGTGTTATAAAGATAGAAATCTAAACCAAAAAAAAAAGATTCTTTTCACAGGGAAAGATAATGCATTCGATGGATTCTTTTAGCGGTAAAATGATGAATAACGGAAAAGATGAGAATATCAATTAAAGTAAAGAAGCAGTTAAGAATTTCTTCACTATAATATCAGAAGATAAACATTAAGATCTTTCAAAGTATGAACCAGGGTATATGAAGATAAATCCTGCAACATGTGTTACTTTTAAAAGATTTAGATTAGAAAACAATATGACAACTGAGCAAGAAAACATTCAACATAGAAAAGAAAACATCACCAATGAATAACATGTGAGAATCCTGTGAAAACGTCTCTTTGTATTAATGGAAGATCTCTTGAAAAAGATTACAATCTTGTAGCTTGCAGGGCGTAAAGATCAACCCCCCTTACTTCAAAGTTTGAAGTATTTATAATCAAAATTACATACGACCCTATCATTAAAGATCAGGACGTGGCAAATCTAAATTTAGCTAACTAACTTAACAAGATACAAAAATTTAGGAAACTGCTTGATGACGTGTTGAAACTTCATGCTGATTTCTAGGGTGAACCATTGGTAAGGACTTTGCACGACCTCGTCTAACTGGATAGATGACTTGGCTTGGACACCTCATTGACTACTTGATCAGATTGCAAAGCTCTTCCCATCAAAGGTGACTGGGAATGTTGACTTTGAGTAATCTTTGCTATACTTCATCCATCTCTGTGTACTTGGCGAAAGTTGGATTGATGATGAAGATGTACCATATCTCATGCTATATACTGATGTCAAACTTTAAAGAATCTAATAATGCCTTTCCCGTGATACTGCCTTATATTCCTGAGAATTTTGAGCTATCCTTAGTGACAGTGGCTAGTTTATTTTTGTAATCGACAAGCATCATTAACTTGTCATTTATAACTCTCATACCAGGAAGGTCTTTCTTCTGTAGAGTTTTGATCTTGCTGAAAAATCTTTGCACTCCTGCGTCCATGGTCTAGACCTTTTCCTCCAGCTGTAGCATCAGTCCTCTCTTGGTCAGGACCCTCTTGACCTCAAGAATGGTCTCTGTCCTATCTTCAATCTTCAATTCTTCTAGTTCCTCTCTGGTTTTGGAATTCATAAATTTGATGATCTCGGCAGCTTCTGTGGGCATCTCTCCCAATTCTGCTCTTATCTTCTTGATAGCCTACTGACTTCTCTGTACTAGCTCGTTTTTCTCAAACATGATTTCTATCATCGGCCATATTTCATTCATAGACTTTTTGATGTCCATCTAGACACTTTCCTTGACCTCGACAAGTGTTTTCCCTACCACTGTTTTCTTCTGAAGCTGTTGCAATTCTTGTTTGAGCTGGTCTGATGTTTATTTTTCCTTGGAGTAGCTAGTCTGGTAAGAATACTTGAGTTCCTGAAGGTTCTCAATCTCCTTTTTGAGTCTGATAATATCTACCTCTTGCAAATTCATTTCTTCCATGGATTTAGCCAGTTCAGCAGTCTTCTCCAGAGATGTCAGTGGAGTTGCCAAGGGAATTTATATTACTGACGTTGTGCTCACTCCTGTGAGTGGAACTACGCTCAGTGGAATCACCTCAATGGGCTTTGACTGCTCCTTATTTTTCAATAGTTTTTCCTATTCCACTTCCATTTCCTTCAACAATGCATTCTGCTCCATGATGAGCTTGAGCATCTCATCTTTTTACCCTTCTATCTTCGCTATTTCCTTCGCCTGTGAATCTTTTGTTGGTGGTAGTTTCAACTGTTTCCTCAGAGATGCTATATCAACATTTTTCTTTTTAAGCATCTCCTCGACTGCTTTCACATTCGAGGGAACATATCCGATCTTGAGGACCAGTTCTTCCAACATATTAATCCTGTTATCCTTGGAAAAGGATGATATTTTTTCTAACTTCAGCTGTGTCTGGACATTGTTCAGAGATACTTGTAATTTGGAGGCAGTAGTAGAAGCATGTGCCAATGTGGAGAAAACCATTTCTCCAGTTTGTTTGTGCAGATCCATTTGATCAGCTGGATGCACATCTTTAGTCTGAAATTTGAATGTTGCCCTTTTGTAATCGGTGATTACTTTCGGGTCTGGCACTTGTGCTTGCAAAAATTCCATGTGCATTCTACCCTTCTTAGTGTCGAATGTAGAAATAAGTATATGTTGTGCAGTGGATGTTTGCTTCCAGAACTGAGCGTACGTGTTGCTGGTCAGCGTCTGATTTTTCTTTTTTATTAGATCATACTTCTAAAAAATACTCAATTTCGGTCCTATTTTTCTCAGTTGGCTGGTTGGTGGAGTATATGTAGTCTTCTTGGGAAACACTGTAGTCGTGATTTGTTTACTTCTTGTACTAAGGAGCGACCGATCAACATCCAAAGTTGTAGTGGATTGCATTCCCTTTTCACCAGTCATGTCGGGTGCCTGACTGGTTTTTGGCCTCTTGGTATGTAGTTGGAATTCTTTGGATGACACTTTAGTGATGGAAGGTGAAGTGTCCTTCTTGGGCCTTTTCTCCTTGGGAGCCTATGGCATAGTTGT
Source organism: Picea sitchensis (assembly GCA_010110895.2). NCBI lineage: Eukaryota > Viridiplantae > Streptophyta > Pinopsida > Pinales > Pinaceae > Picea > Picea sitchensis. The sequence continues at coordinate 95,547 of SNQJ01S0010120.1, read as the reverse complement.
CTGTGAGATAGTGAACGAAGGATCCTACTAATCTGTCTCAACTAGAGTGTTTGGCTCCCATTCTATCTGGTTGGAGAAATTCTCTATCTCAGGCCTGGATGTGTGGACGTATGGGTTGTTCTTATTCTTAACTATCATCTATGAAATTATTCTGCAGGGGTCATAGTGCCATATGAAGCTAGAAAAAAACTTCATTTCTTTAAGCAATATGTCTGCTTCCTCCCTGACGCCTCAGCGATTGCAGATGAAAGACCCAATCTGCCCTTTGATTATGAGTTGTTGCTTCTTCTTTAGAGACACAAAATGTATGTTATCTGAATTGATCATTTGTCTTATGTATTCCAGGGAAAATATCCTTATGGACAAATATTTTGTCAACTTGTATGGAGCCAATTCGCACCCATACACTCTGATCTCTGTGTGGTCCTGGTACAGGTACCAATCTCCTATCTTTGAAAGATCCGAGAGGTGTAGGATCCTCTGAATTTCCTCGTTTATTCTCGACTCGAGTCTGCCACTGAGCATGCTCACCACGAGATGGTAGAACTGCTTGATAAATTGTTTGAAACTGAATTTAGTAGAGTTGTGTCTGAGCAGTGAAGTCCACACTGTCACCACCTATGGCCTCCCATGCTTGTCCATCTTCTGCATCAAAAAAGAGAATTTGTCCACTTGAAAGACTGGGAACATGTAAGTCAGTATTGAGGAATATCGAAACATGCCTTCCATGGAAAAATTTGAGAATTTCTCATGAATGTTGTCCACCAGGAAAGTGTTGTAGTTGAACTGCGTGGTGGGTTTCGCATCTGTGGAGAAGATGGACAAAAAACCAAGTATGGTTTCATCCACCCACTGATCCGAAAAATACCCGAGGAGGGCGCAGACCGACGAAATGACCTGATTTCCCTTCATTGAGAACATTGATGAAGTATACGGGGGATTTGTAGTGGGGAGTTGTGTGGCCTGTGGGAGAAAATGCTCGAAGATCTAAGCTCTTTGGGGAAAATATAATTTCTAATACAGTTCTGTGATAATTTCAAGATTGAATGGTGAGACGGATTCGGCCCTGGGTATCTACATCATCTGGTCAATGGTTTCAGGTGTAATGAGGAAAATAATTTCTCCTAATGAAGAAATTATGGCTCTCTGGTCAGGGAGGTAGTGAGTCTGGCATTTGAGGGCGAATTCGGGGAAATGGTGAACCTGGGGGAAAAGATACAGGGGAAGGTTTGACTCCCAGAGCCCAATCTCATCGCTCTGGTCAAGGAAAACCTCTTTGAGCCATGACTGCAAGTCCGCAAAGTTGAAATCGCATCTAGTGTCTGCAATTAAATGGTCTTTATCGTCCAGAGGGATCCTGTCAAGGTTGATAGGGGGCAGGAGGAAAGGATTTTCCTCAACTTCTGTTGTCTTTGATTTTGGTTCCATCGGTGTAAAAATACCTACAAATCAAACAATCGTTAGTGGGGATGATGGTGTCTTTGGACAGTTGACTGTAATGGAAAGGAAAATGGAAAAATATTCTCTGGTGCGGTGATAGGGTAAATGACAAGGGAATGAAGTGTGAAGGTAGTTTTGAGTGAACGGATACCCGTTGGGCACGGGAGACGGGTCAGCAGGTTAACGGATAAGTTAGCCAGTAATAAATGGCCAATGGGTCATTTAGAGCATGAGATGGCAGGTGACAATGACTAAAGAATATGGATGGGTGATGTGGCGGGAGTTGATTGGGGAGTAACCATGGTGAGAGGACTTGTAAAGGGTGAACAAGGGGAATGGACTGACAGAGTAATGAGTCGTGACATCCAGGGGAAAAATGTGGATAATGACATCATGGGGTGACAAGATATGTCAGACCTTGGGAAGAAGTGGGAGTCTGACCCCAATATATTCTTGCCACGTAGATGAAAGGGGCCCGCCAGAAAGCATTGCATTCTGGACCCCCCCCCTCCGTTAAACACATATCGGTCGGGGGGGTCTGAAAAACACCATGAGCCATTGA
>SNQJ01S0010120.1:56647-82899 GCA_010110895.2 Picea sitchensis | reverse complement strand
TGTGAATTTAATAGCTAGCAATCCTTCTACCATGTTTTCCTTGTTGAGTTGATGCAAGTACTTATATTTTAGATGGCCAAATATTTCAGGCCATAACCTATTGATATCATTAGATTTTTACAGAAATACAGTGCTAATAGATTTAGGAACAAAGTGGGAGAAGAAATACAAACGAGAACCATGATCTGCAATTCCATGTGCAAGTTGTGAGCCTGTGGAAATGTCGGTAATCACTGCGGAGTCCAGAGTGAAATCCACCTTCCTTCCAGAGATGGAATGAGTGATATGATATATCGAGAGAATATTTTCATATAGATAGGGTACATGAAGAACATTTTTGAAGCATCCCCCTTCAATATCAACAATTCCTTCTCGGCACACCTTTGCGGGTGTGGCATCTCCCAAGTAAATTGGGCATCTGGTGCTTTCTTCGATGGAGGAAAATTCATCTTTTGATGCATCCATATGGTTCGATGTACCTAAATCAAGGATCCAAGCTTATGGAGTGGATTTGACAGCCATTAAAGCATGACCATCTCGTGCTCTCCCTCCCGTTTTGTTATCATCTTTTGTCTTTGCATTTTCGGGCACTGTGAGATTGTGTTGCTGTAATTGCTTAGCCATATCATCGATAGTCTTCCTCATGCAATTTTATTTGGGATGAGAACCTTTGCAATAGTAGCTGCAAATTGTTCTTTCCTTCTTCTTCTTATTACCCTTAGGCTTAGAAGAGTTATCTGAAGATTTTGAGAATCTCTCCTTCTTTAATTCATGAAATTTACCCGTTCCTTTTTCCTTGTCTTTTCCACTGCTCTTTGGAGCATCAGTAGCCGCAAGTTCTTGGTTCTTGGAACACTTGATGGCACCCATTTGGACTAAATTAGCTTTATCTTGATTCAATTCTTCAATGAAATCATTCAATGGAGGCATTTTCCATTTTTCCTAAGTCAATTTAGATGCTTGAAAAGACGACAGAAATACGAAATATTGGCCTAGTTTCTAGAGAATTGAAAGGATGAGTTGTTCTTCCCCTTTCGTGACTCCACATGAATTAAGTTAAATGAGGAGGGATTTGAACTTGGTGAATAATTCTTGCAGGTTTCTGAAATGAATTAGACTTAGGGATATGAGTTCATTCTCCAGTTGATGCACTCTCATTGCATCCTTCTTGTTGAATAGTCCTTCCAATGTGGTCTAGACCACATCGGGAGTAGTGGCTCCACTGACATGAAAGAGGAGATATCTAGAAATTGATAGGCATATCAGCCCAATTGCTTCATCTAATTTATTGAAATACTTTATCTTCTCCGCTAAAACAATCGGTTCCTTCTTTGTTCCCATTGTTACCCGGTAAATCCCTTTTCTTCGGAGGAGCAAAGAGATCTATGTCTTCCATTTGAAGTAATTGAAAGGATTTAGAATGAGTTTTGTGGGATAAGAGATATGATCCATTGTTTCTTTCTGCACCTCCCGATGATCTATACCTGCAAATAAAACTATGTACAATCCACTAGATTCAATCTAGCTCTGATGCCATGTAGAATTCCTGTAGAAACCCGATAGATCTAGAATTCTAGTTAAATTGAACACAAATAATTTGTTGATCTTCAGGAGATGAGAAAAAAAAAAATCTCCATAAATTAGAGAATTATATTAATAAAAAATGAATATACATGAGCAACCATCCTCAAAAATAAGAGAGGAGGTGAATATATAGAATTTCCAACATAGAAATTATAGTAAAAAAAAGCTACAAATAGCTAAAATAGCTGTCATAAGCTAAGCGAGACCACATAATTCGACCTAGAACACTAAATATACATGTCACACACTCATTAATGTCCACAAGATTCAAGTGATGCACATTATCTCACTTAATCTCACTTAACTGACAAGAGAAGTAGTTCCAACTCACTTAACTGACCTGAAATAGTAGTTACTAATAATAGTAACGACAAAAATAATTAATTAAGGAATAAATATCTCACTCAAAGAGGATGTGTGCATTCCCCAATAATAGATGAGTTTTTCATGGGGGAGTTGGAATAAATCAAGAATATCAAGAATAAATCGAGAAAATCAAGAACCAGGAGTTGAGTCTTGATCTAAAATTAACAGTTTTCCCTAAAATCTAGGGATGAGGTGCCCTTCTTCTCGATGTGGCCAAATTAGGTGAAATAAAGTGTAAATGAATGTATTAACCAAGATCTAGGATTCTAAGCTAGGTATAAACTAATGTAATTTAGGGTTATGCTCCAACAACTTTCCTTGACCTCAACAAGTGTTTTGCCTGCCACTGTTTGCTTCTGAGGCTGTTGCAATTCCTGTTTGAGTTGGTCTGATGTTTGTTTTTCCTTGGAGTAGCTAGTCTAGTAAGAAGACTTGAGTTCCTGAAGGTTCTCAATCTCCTTTTTGAGTCTGTTAATCTCTGTCTCTTGAAAATTCATTTCTTCCATGGATTTAGCTAGTTCAACAGTCTTCTCCAGAGCTGTCAGTGGAGTTGCCGAGGGAATTTCTGCTACAGACGTTGTGCTCACTCCTGTGACTGGAACTGCGCTCAGTGGAATGACCTCCATGGGATTTGACTACTCCTTCTCTTTCACTAGTTTTCCCAATTCCACTTCCATTTCCTTCAACTGTGCATTCTACTCCATGATGAGCTTGGGCATCTCATCTTTTCCCCCTTCTGTCTCCGCTATTTCCTTCACTTGTGAATCTTCTATTGGTGGTAGTTTTAACTGTTTCCTTAGAGATGCTATATCAACATTTTTCTTTTGAGCATCTCCATGACTTCTTTCACATTCGAGGGATCATATCCAATCTTAAGGACCAGTTCTTCCAACATCTTAATCCTATTATCCTTGGCAAAGGGTGATATTTTTTATAACTTCAGCTGCATCTGGACATTGTTCAGAGATACTTGTAATTTGGAGGCAGAAGTAGAAGCATGTGCGAATGTGGAGAAAACCATTTCTCCAGTTTGTCTGTGCAGATCCATTTGATCAGCTGGATGCACATCTTTAGTCTGAAATTCAAATGTTTCCCTTTTGTAATCGGTGATTACTTTCGGGTCTGGCACCTGTGCTTACAGAAATGCCATGTGCATTCTACCCTTTTCAGTGTCAAATGCAGAAAGTAGTATGTGTTGTGCAGTGGATGTTTGCTTCCAGTACTGAGCATACATGCTACTGGTCAGTGTCTGATTTTTCTTTTTGATCAGATCATACTTCTCAAAAATACTCAATTTCGGTCCTATTTTTCTCGGCTTGTTGGCTGGTGGAGTATCTGTAGGCTTCTTGGGAAACACTGTAGTCATGATTTGTTTTCTGCTTATACTAAGGAACGATCGATCAACCTCCAAAGTTGTAGTGGATTGCATTTCCTTTTCACCAGTCATGTCAGGTGCCTGACTGGTTTTTGGCCTCTTGGTATGTAGTTGGAATTCTTCGGATGATACTTCAGTGATGGAAGCTGAAGTGTCCTTCCTGGGCCTTTTCTCCTTGGGAGCCTGTGGCATAGTTTTCTGTGAGATAGTGACCGAAGGGTCCTGCTGTTCTGTCTCAACTAGAGTGTTTGTCTCCCATTCTGTCTGGTTGGTGAACTTCTCTATCTCAGGCTTGGATGTGTGGACGTATGGGATGTTCTTATTCTTAACTCTCATCTCTGAAATTATTCTGCAGGGGTCAAAGTGCCACATGAAGCTAGCAAAAAACTTTATTTCTTTAAGAAATATGTCTTCTTCCCCCCCGGTGCCTCGGCTATTGTAGATGAAAGACCCAATCTGCCCTTTGATTCTGAGATGCTACTTCTTCTTTAGAGACACAAAATGTATGTCATCTGAATTGATCATTTGTCTTATGTATTCCAGGGAAAATATCCTTACGGGAAAATATTTTGGCAACTTATATGGATCCATTTCGCACCCATACACTCTAATCTTTGTGTGGTCCTGGTACATGTACCAGTCTCTTATCTTTTCAAGATCTGAGAGGTGTAGGATCCTCTGAATTTCCTTCTTTGTTCTCGGCTCGGGTCTGCCACTGAGCATGCTCACCACGGGATGGTAGAACTTCTAGATAAATTAATTGAAACTGAAATCAGTAGAGTTGTGTCTGAGCAGTGAAGTCCATGTTGTCACCACCTGTGGCCTCCCATCCTTGTCCATCTTCTACATCGAAAAAGAGAATTTGTCCACTTGAAAGAATAGGAACATGTAATCTAGTATTGAGGAATACTGGAACATGCCTTCCGTGGTAAAATTTGAGAATTGCTCATGAATGTTTTCTGCCAGGAAAGTGTTGTAGTCGAACTGTATGGTGGGTTTCTCATCTGTGGAGAAGATGGATAGAAAACCCAATATGGGCTCATCCACCTACTAATCCAAAAAATACCCGAGGAGGGCGTAGAGAGAAGAAATGACCTGATTTCCCTTCACTGAGAACAGGGATGAAGTATATGGGGGATTTGTAGTGGGGAGTTGAGCAGCCTATGGGAGAAAAAGCTCGAAGATCTGAGCTCTTTGGGGGAAAGATAATTTCTGATACAGTTCTGTGATAATTTCAAGATTGAACGGTGAGACGGATTCAACCCTGGGTATCTGCATCATCTAGTCAATGGTTTCAGGTGTAGTGAGGAAAATAATTTCTCCTAATGAAGAAACTATGACTCTCTGGTCGAGGAGGTAGTGAGCTTGGCATTTGAGGGCGAATTCAGGGAAATGGTGAACCTGGGGGAAAATATATAGGGGAAGGTTTGACTCCCAGAGCCCAATCTCATCGCTCTGGTCAAGGAAAACCTCTTTGAGCCATGACTGCAAGTCCGCAAAGTTGAAATTGCATCTGGTGTCTGCAATTAAATGGTCTTTATCAGCCAGAGGGATCCTGTCGAGGTCGATAGGGGGCGGGAGGAAAGGATTTTCCTCAGCTTCTCTTCTCTTTGATTTTGGCACCATCACTTTAAAAATACCTGCAAATCAAACAATCGTTAGTGGGGATGATGGTGTCTTTGGAAAGTTGACTGTAACGGAAAGGAAAACAAGAAAATATTCTCTGGTGCGATGATAGGGTAAATGAAGAGGGAATGAAGGGTTAAGGTAGTTTTGGGAAAATGGATACCCGTTGGGTGTGGGAGACAGGTCAATAGGTTAATGGATAAGTTAGCCAGTAATAAATGGCCAACAGGTCGTTTAGAGCATGAGATGGTAGGTGACAATGACTGAAGAATATGGTTGGGTGATGTGGCGGGAGTTGATTGGGGAGTAACCATGGTGAGAGGACTTGTAAAGGGTGAACAAGTGGAATGGACTGACAGAGTAATGAGACATGACCTCCAGGGGAAAAACGTGGATAATGACGTCATGGGGTGACAAGATATCTCAAACCTTGGGAGGTGGTGGGAGTATGACCCCAATAGATTCCTGCCACGTAGATGAAAGGGGCCCACTAGAAAACATTGCATTTTGGACCCCCCCCCTCCGTTAAACATAGATCGGTCGGGGGGGTCTGAAAAACACCACGAGTCATTGATTTGCTTGCTTTCTTTTCAACCATATATCTGTGTGTGATATTTAACCAACATTCTGCACCCCCCCGCACCATTAAAAGCAGAACGGTTGGGGGGTCCGAAATTCAATCTCAGTCATTGATAAACATGCTGGAGCCTAAGCTGTTCAGATGTGTGCCTTTGTTATCTGTGATTCTCGATCCCCCCCCACCATTAAAGGTAGAATGNCTTCTTTTGATCCGTTCATAATTTCGTAGTCTTTATTCAATGGGCATGTAAACATATTTTCTCGAAAACTTAGGATAAATGGATTTTGTGGGTTTTCTCAAGCTTTCCCTATCTTTATCACCATGGGGGTTAAACATCAAGCCTTTATACCTCAAAGATATGGTTCAACATGGATCATCATGCTTGTTTTATTGAGATAAAGCAATCTACCCTATGCTCTAACCTAATTACCTATGACAATTAGTCCAGATTAAACTTTTGGACTAAGAAATTACTCTATCCTGGGGTTATTTGACCAAGATTAAGCAGTTTGGTCAGATTTACTCACTAACTAACCTAAATCACTTGGCTAAGATTAAACAGTTTAGCCAAGCTTATTCACTACTCCTATCAACATCAATTTAAAAGAACTTGGCCATGCTTGAATGGTATGGACCAAATCATTGTTATTGCATGGGGCTCTATTGAATTTCTTTTATGCCCTCTTTTATTCTTTTTCTTTTTCTTTTTCTTTTTCTTTTCTCAAATTATTTGCAGAATGGACAATCATTTGACAAACAAAACACTTAAATAGATAACATTTCAGTCACCAGTTGATCGTATAAATTATAGGGTTACAACACAGGGATCGACGGTCCAATAGATGCATTAGGACTAGAGCACACAAAGTATAACTAATCGATCGTCACGATATTCCCTTCATGAGGAAAACAAAGAGTACAAAATATAGACGATACTAAAAATATCATGGAATAAGTCCAATTGCATCGTAGTAACAAATTATAATCAAGAGGCACATCAACTACCTCTACTTCCACCTCTACCGTCTTCCCGCCTAACTAGACCAGAAAGGAAAGGAGAATAACATGAGGGCGAAAGGAATGACCGTCAAAAGAAGTCAACATGTTCGATGACTTGGAAATATTCAGAGAACCAAGAGCTTGCCAACAGATCAGGGATATCACACACGTAGAAACACCTTCATCAACAATCAAACGTTTGATGGTATACTTTGAGTACTCCACGTGGATTTGTAAATCCACATGGTAAGGAAAGCGAGGCATTACATCCATGACGTCAAAATTGATAACTTTTGAGCCACTGAATTCTATAGATCCTAAAGCAGAGAGTAAGGTATTCCTCTATGAGGGACACATCTAGAGTACCTCCAAAGCCGACATCGCACAAGGGGTTTGACCCAGATCCTAAACAATAGAGTAATTTTGGGTGGCTCTAGAATTTGTATTGTGAGTAGAGTGCTTGATTACTCCTTTCAGAATATGAGGTGGTGGATTTGGTTTCTAAATATGTAAAGTTGTATCCAGAGGAGGAGGAGGATATTCTAGACTAGGAATATCTTGTGAAGATATATAATCTCGAGATCAAGTGGCTACATGAACTTTTTCATCGACCATATTGATACATAAACAGTCGCCATCTTGCAACGGCGGGTTTTGACTCCCACCAGGTGCATTTTCAGTGTTTGAGGAGCTTGAGGCTAGGTGTTAATTATGTGGGAATGGATTCGTCGGCACAACATGTAGTAGAGATAAAAGCCTCACAACTTTTGCAAGTTTGGGGCATAAATGGGCAAGGTGATCATGTGTGCAAATCTTACAGGGAAAATTCACCTTACATCTTTCTCATTTTCCCTCTCCAGTATTATCATTCATCTTTTCATTATTACCATTGTCCTTGGTTTTATTACCATTTTTCCCACCCTTATGAGTATTATGTCCTTTCTTCTTATTCCCTCTTAGTTTCTAGTTACCATTTGGGTTGGCCAATTATTGCACCGAATGTACATCTGTTGACTGAGTGGGGTTAGAAGACACAGACAAAATTGGCCCTCATGAAGATGGGTTAAGAGACAAATATTTCATATGTCTTGTCACTGAGTATGTGGAATTTACTTTGGCGGCACCTAAAATTCCATCGGCATGAAGCTCAGGCTTTTGTCTAGGGTTGTAATTCGACTATGGTGCATCCAGAAGAAGGTCGTATAACATCCCAGACTGAGCATATATCAAGTCTAACTGCTAGGCTCTAAAAATTGGCTCTTCCTCAGTGGTAACACCAGAAGTAGCAATGTCCTTTGAGATAGGAGCGTGAAAATATTTAAGGAACCATTCTGAAAGAAAGTCCAGGGTTATAGGGGTGTTAATCAACCTCTTCTATCTATGCCACTCCTGGATATTGTCCGAGATATGAGTGGCAGTATCCTGTTGTAAAGTATACAACAGTTCTAGGCCAACATTGTAACGAATGGGAAATTAGAAGTGGTTGAGGAAAACCAACACCAACTGACTAAAATTCCCATATACCCCCCTAGGTATCTCAATATACCATTTTCCACCAACTCCGATGAGGGTGTGTTGAAATAATTTTAATTGAATAGAATCGTCATTAAGGGAATTCGATGAGAACCAAAGGTGAAAGGTAGTGACGTGATCACTAGGATCCTCTCCATTCTTACCCTTGAACTTTGGGATGTCCGAAGGAAGATTGTTGGGGAAGGGGGGCCATGTAGGATCATGAATCACTAGGTCGTTCATTAACTTAGACAAGTCTGGTAGACTAAGCATGGCCAGAAAAGAGAGACGGGGTTGCGACATCTTGCCCCATGCTCCTGGGAAATACTGTGCATGAGGAACTGCAGGCCATCCAGGGTTCTGGTAAACACCATGGCCTTGTTCAGGATTATAAGGCCCTTCTCTGGGATGAAAAATATAAGGTTGGTTGGGAATCATTCTAGCAGGAATGTTCTATTGAGGGTTAAAGAAATTTCCCCTAGCCGGATTGGATCCGGGTTGGGGGTTTCACTAAGCATGAAACTGACCTCCTCTGGGTGGGAATCCGGAGGATAGAGGTGGATTTGTCATGAAAAAAGTATTGGTCAGAATCTTCACCAAGGAGGTGGGGTTGTAGGATGAAACTTGAGCTGAAGCTTTTCCACCAGGTTGACTATTCCACCCAGAAGTAGGAGGATTGGACCCGGGGTTAAAAGCAGGAAATCCTCCCATATTAGGAGTCGTTTGAGGGATTTGAGATCCACCAAACTAAAATGGAGTGTACACAGGTGGGGTTCCCCTAAGCCCACTGCTAGCATTAATTCCAGCAGCTGGGATGGAGTTCAAAAATTGCAAAGTAAATTTGGGCATACCATAAGAAAAGGGACTAAAAGCCATAGGATGGACTGCACATTGTATCCCGATGAGTGGTTGTTGGTGAAATTATTTGCATAATATATTACCAAACATAAATTATCAACCGGGATTCGTAATTAGTAGAGTTGATGCACTATATCTGCCGATAATAGATAGGTTCCTATGTCTGATGAGTATAACTTAAAGAAGAAACATTCAATAACAAAATACTATGTTTTCAAAGATAACACTCTTCACACAATTCATAAATTAGAAAGCAAAACTTGCAATCATGCACTCAAAAGATTTTGCTTAGATAATACCTTGTCCATTTACAAGCTCATGAAGTGGAAATATGGACTTTGAACCTATTATCTGTAGCTAATATCCTTAACAACAACTAACAAGCAAATCTGGGCACACTTCAACAATACCACTCCAAACTTAGAAGAGAAAACTGATAACAAAACTTCTCAAGCAAACAGTGAATTGAAAAGTTTCCTTCTTAGGTGACAAATATTTTCATTAGAGGCTCATGAAATGAAGAGATGAACTTAAGATCTTGTTCCCTGTAGCATTTGAAACAACAATCAACAATCCACTTTATCCACTCTTAGAAATAAAGCAGTCATAACCCTATCAATTCCAATCAACTCTGTGTAGTACAAAAAATAGTCAATATAATTGAGAGGCTTCATTAAATGGTGCATGAAGGTGAGAGATGAAGTCTGATCTCATTTCCTATAACAACTCACTTCAAACTTGCAAGAAATGCTTATCTAATTCTGCACACATTTCAAAATAAATTGGTGCATCCCAAACAAAAATTTAATACAATCTTACAATCTTGCAATTCTATAAATTACTTCAGTTCTACACAGGAAACATAATTTTTAATGAGATGTTCCATTTAATGTCTTATGTAATGTGAATGATGGAATCCCAACCATTCCTGTACTACCACACTTTGCAATCAATTCTAACAGTGAAATAAAAAATGAAATCAAAACAACAAGTACATGAAATAGAAATCTATGCTAATAATTTACAATGAGCTTACCAGGCTGGATCGGTGGGACCTTGCCGATGCCAACATGGAATATTTTATATCAGAATATGATAAATTCTAAGAGACACACAGGATCCTTGAATTCAAACTTCCATTGATCTTCAACAAATAAATTTACAAAAAGAGTTGGTTCATAAATCCAATTTGTAACATACTAATTCATCTTTCTTCAAGAACCAATCTTACATCATAATAATAATTCCTCCTCTACTCAGACCTATGAGGTCTTATTTATACATAAAATCCATAGAGGAATGGATGAAACCGAATCCCCAAGCTAAGAAAACAATTTTTACAATTTTAGGATAAATCCCAAAAATATGTGTTTTTTTTAACAATTTGGGTAGATTCGAGTTAGTTCCCCACCCATATCTCCCAAATCAATTCTAATTTTGAAAACTTGCCTACGTTTTACTCACTTTTCAATATTATGGAAAAAACCTATGTATTATAATTTCTATATCGGATACCATATGCACAGAAATCGAGGTGCAAGTTGGTAGTTTGAGTTTTTTTGCTAATTTTGGAAGAATCATTCCCCCTGAGCTGGAGGTCCACATGTGTGAGCTGGGTGAATTCTGACACACATATCCTCATGAAAACATCGTTTTGGACAAAACCCATGAGCCCGATTTTCTTGTAGAAACATTCAAAAATTTAGAATTATGTCTAGTACCGGATTAGCATAGGCTGGTACCAGAATAGGTGGAGCCTTGGTACCAGAATAGACTGGATACCGGATCATGTTGCTATCATGTTTATTAAGAGTCAAAGTGATTAGGATCATACATAATCAATCATTTAATCGAATTAACTCAATAAAACTAAACAAATCATGCTTTAATCATAAGTTACCTCTTATGCACGTGAACAAGGTCATCAGGTGTATTTATGGAGGAAACAGTCAATTAGATACACATGGAATAGGTAAAATAGTCTCAGATAGGGGGTAATATAGGGAATTAGAAGTGTCAAAATGGAGACTCAACAGTTGACAACAGACCCAAAATGGTTTGAGGCAGTAGCTTGAGAATTCACTATAGGTTGGGCCATAGTAATGATAGATTCCTCTGGCACTATAACCATGGAGGTTGTAGGAGTCGAAGGGGTGCCATTAAATATAGTAGGTATGGGATTCAAAGGGATCCCATTATTCTGAATACTAGGTTCAATACTCATCCTTGTAGAATCACAAGCCTGAACAGTGGATGTGTGTGTACCACACCTAATAACTCTACGCCTTTTAGAAGGCAAAGACTCAAAATCCAGTGGTAACTGTAACAAACGACGGGACTGACAGGGAGGTTGGTCCGACTCCACGATGACTTAAGACTCTAAAGATAAAAAATATATCCTAAGGCCAACTAGTAATCAAAGAGCACACAAAAATTCAAACGACCAATATGCATACAAATAAGGTAAAGTGGCTAAGTGGCCTCCCTCCCTAACGAAGGTATGTCTTTCCCAAGAGGGGCCTGAGACTCCCTGCTAAAGATCATAGGTAATATAATCAGTTATAAGGGCCCTCTTGGGATTAACAACTAATCGGTCAGATCCCCCTAGAGAGGTAATCCTCCATAAAGGTTGTGTGTTGTCTGACCCTTATTTGACCCAGGGTACTTGCAAAATAACTCCTACAAGTAACCTCTGAGACACCTAAGTCACACAACTAATAAACCATTGTATAACCAATGCATAGGCGAGCAGTCATAAGTCAAGTCCACCATATGGGTAGGGTAGCAAATCCCGAAACCTTGAAAGTACCGCCTCTCACAGAGGTAAAGGAACTAACAAGAACCCCAGATACAAATAGATCCCCAAAAATATCTCTGACACTAGGAAGGTATCAGGGGGATATCCCTTCAGCAAAATTCACGTGACCTCATGATTAAATCCGGTGTGAGCAGAGCCTCATGATCTTACCAATTATACAATGGATTTATCCACTCGCTGACTCAGACACATATGTTGATTTAATTTCCTTGGAGAAGTTTACTCACAAAATCCTATTCCAAGGCACTAAATCCTAGGCTAGTTTGTGCACCCTAGAAAATAAAATCGTGACTAATAAATTTTAAATTATAACATTAATTTTAATGGTCATGATTACTCAAAAACGTATGGTAGTGAAACTCATGGTGTTATGAATCTGCAAGAAGAGTAAATATAAAAATAATGCAAAGTCCTAACTTTAACTTTCAATTAATGATATGCTTCTAAAAACCAATGCAATTTTCAAATTCAACTCTACAATTTTGAAGTAAAATGAAATCTCTCACTATATGCACTAAGCTAATGAAAAAGACTCCAAAAGACAAAAATGCCAAGCAATACAAAATGTCTATTTGTTTTTTGTATTTTCAATATAACAAAACTGAAAATGCATGGACTGAAAAGAAATTGGATATATAAACCTACTGTGTATAAAATGAGATAACTCAAGAAGGATACCAAGCAACAAAACACCCAACCTAGTGTACAAGGACAATAAAAAATGAAAATATGGTGAGAAATACTCCGCCTAGAAATTCAACTAAAAGAGGGTTTCCTATCATCCCACAAGCACTCAACATGCACTATAGAGACCTAAGAAGACTTATCAAAGATGAAATCCCACCTAGAAACCACCAGACCCAATAAACAAGTAAGGCAAGATGATGTATGTGATCGTTCAGGAAAACATAGCGTATATATGCATCTTGCAGTGAGACAACCAACGTATATACGCGATTGTCAGGGAAAGAGGCGCATATATGTTTCAAAACAAGGCTAGACAAGGGAGAAAGGCTAAAAACGCAAACCCAGATTGAATAGGAAATGTCAAGCAATGATACGACAAGAACCACAATAGAAACAAGAGCAATCTAAGGAGAAAAGTACTCCAAACCCTAAGAAATAAGATTCTTCCCTAGTATGGTCACCAATTCTGTTACGAGGAAAATGTCTCTATGGCTAGGGTAAACCATAACAGATAGAAATGACTGTAGAAATCAACTCTATCCCAGAAACATGTTATATAAACCAATATGAAAGCGAGATAAGAAAGAGGCATACCTTGTCCACATGTTCGATGAAGTCCATTGTTGAGCACTTGAACCGAAAGCCATATACTTGCAACTAGTTCTCAACAAACAAGAAAAGCAAGAATATGGTGATAATATAAATGGTTAGCACATTAGATAGCATAATCCATTAATAAACATAACAAATACTCCCATCGATAATAACTCATATATTTTCACGATATCAATTGGACGAGAAATGAGTATTTCTATTAATAAATGATTAGCATAAGTGAAAATATTACAGACTTCCGTGTCGGCATGGTTCGAAACCGAAAAACCAAGTTCCTTCCAGCTGGGCCTCCACCAGTTCAATGCTCCACCAAAATGAAGCTCATACAAGGTAGACAATGGGGTTCTCCATCAATAAGGGAAGATCTTGGGGGCTGAACATTATGTTCAGACTTAAAGGACAAAGGGATTCAGACTCAATATGAAGTAATAATTTCTCCAGAGTAACTTTTATCTGAAAGTTGAATTCTTTCTCCTTTTCCAGATCTCGGAATTAGCCCATTTATAGCCTTCAAAATGGAATTAAAGGGTCGATTCAGAACATTTCCAGTATATGGAAGGCCAAGGATCAGAGATCTCTTGTCATGACATGGAAACCCAACATTTAAATTTTAGTTTCTGGCACAAATCATGATGTACGCGTGTTGTAGTGGATCAACCTGCATATACGCATGTTGTATAGTGTGCAATATGTGTATATGTGGAAAAATATTCATTTGGTCTCCAGATTTTATCAATAGGGAAGATAAGTCTGCATAGGGAAATGGAATAAGGCCCTCTGTGAAATATTGCATAGGGTGAGGCAAATCTTGCTATAACATATGGCGCTACCGAATTCATAGAGGCTAATTTAGGAGGGATGCTACATAATTGCACACATTAATTATATGATATTGATGCTACAGAAAATGCATACCTGTTTTGGAGAAGGTGCTATGAAATATGCAGATTTATTTTGCANACATAACTCGTTACCCAATACACTACTAAATGGCACTACGAACTGACACCTGAAATCAAGGAGTTTGAATTCATCACTCTTTTGGGTGGCTGGTGATGTGGAGAAGAGAGAGGATCATAGGTGGTAGGATGGTGACAACATACAACCCCTCGAGGACACTTGGCATGGAAAGGAATGTGCATCAAGGGAGACAATGTCATTTAAATCTTGTTGGATTGGTTGCCAACATGTTTCCTTTTTTATAATAGTTTGTTAAATAGTTGTTAGCACAAGTGGTAGATTGTTAACTGCTTTTGGAGACTCCTATGGGAGGAAGCCCAACTCACACCTCTAGTTGTTTCCTTTCCTGTTTGTTATAAATACATTTTCAAAATGATTAAGAAGGTTCAAATGGTTGAGATGAGTCTCCTATTATTGAAATATTTTTGACTTGAATGACTGGTTCTCTAGTTATGTACTGGATTTGAGAATTTTTGAGTAATAGAAGTCAATTTCTCTTATATCATCTTGTTTCCTCTTATGTTGAAGTTTTCATGATTGGAAGATCCACATGAGATTGTTATAGTTGTGTTATGATGAAATTTAGATTATAATATTGCTATGATGTCCTTCAGTATCCTTTAAACTTTGAATTCAGGAAGATCTTGTGTTTTGATTTTTTTCTCCTTAGGCTACTTGAAGACCTAATGTCCATTGCAAACCTTTACATCTCCCTCTCTAAGTCTTACTCCTATTCATTTTTAGTCTCATTCATTGACTAAAGTTGATCAAGACCTCAATTGCTTGTGCATGCTAGCCCAAATTTTTGACTTAAAACATTAATATTTTGAGTCTTGTCCGTTTGACCTTTAAACTCTCATTCACATTCACACATACTTTGATGGGTATTGGGATTATTCTCTTTTAAATCTAAGGGTTATTATTATTGCTAACATAAGGGTACTCAAAACCCTTCACCGATGCCTCCGGATCCAAAGGTGGAAAGGGAAGAAAAGGGGAGAAATGCACATATTTCCATAAATAATTCCATCCAAAATCCGCATGCATGCAGAAAAAAATAGATCTAATGACTCAAATACTTTAGAAAAATAACCTTGGATATCACATCCCCAAGGGTGCCATGAAGAAGAAGGCAGAAGATTAGAATCCTAAGAAATTCAATTCTAGCCATGCTTTGATTACCATCAAATCCTTTCCCGATGCTTGGATCATAGATTCAGGAGCATCACATCAAATGGTTGGAAAAAAAGAATCATATTTTTCATTGGATGCATGCAAAGGTCATCCTATTCTAATGGGGGACAAATCTCCAGTTGAGGTCACTGGGAAAGGAAGGCTTGAACTCACCAACAAAATTTTCGAGAATGTGCTAAATGTTCCCAAAAATTTCGTCAATCTTCTCTTCGTGTATTAGATGATGAATTATGACACCTTAAATAAATTCATATTCAACCTAATGCAGTGGAAATATATGACATGTAAACCAATTCCATATTTTCTATCGATGAGGTAAATCAAAAATTTAGATGGTATACATTTTCTGAATTTATTGAACCATATTTTTCTTTACTTCTTACCCATGCTGATGAAAGTAGTAGGATATGGCATGAAAGGTTAAGGAATTTGAATTTTAGATATATGCAATAGCTTAGCAAGAAAATATTGGTTGATTGTCTACCAAACATCCATTTCTCCAAAGGAATCTATGAGGGATATGATCTTGGAAAACACCCTCAAGAGAATTTCAAGAAAAGAAAGACTCAGAGAGCTTCCTCTCCTTTAGATCTGATCCATAGTGACCTCATGGGTCCTTTTCCACAACCATAAATCAGAAAAGAAAGTTTTTTTCTCATTTTTGTTGATGATTTCTCACGCTTCACATGGATTTACTTTCTCAGGAAAAAATCCAAGGTCTTTCAACACCTCAAAGATTTGAAGGCCCTTGTTGAGACACAATCCAAAAAGAAAATCAAAATCCTCCAAACTGATAACGGGGGAGAGTATGTCAATCATGATATTCAAAATATTTTTCATAAGGCATGGATTCAGTTGCAGTACACAATTACCTATACTCCGCAACAAAACAGATTTGCTAAGAAGAAAAATAGATATCTAAAAGAGATGGTATCTTGCATGTTACATGTAAAGTCACTACCACAGAGACTCTAGGACGAAGCACTTAATTGTACAACCTACATCCAAAAAAAATCTCCCCATAGATATGTCAAGGATAAGACCACCTATAAGGCTTGGAGCAACCTCAAACCAGAAGTGACCCACTTTCGTATTTTCGGTTCACGTGCATGGGCCCAGATTCCCTCTTAAAAGAGGAAGGCAATTGATCCATAGAGAACATAGTGTATATTTTTTGGATACCCAACAGTGTGAAGGGATACATAATTATTGATCTTTCCTTGAACCGGATCATCATTGAGCAAAGTTTCCAATTCGAGGACCATGTCTCACATGTACCTCAACAACCACATGCAAAAACCTTCACTCTTCCACCTCTCTGAGATGATGAGCATGCATATGCTGACTCTTCTTCAAACGAGATTTCTTATTCATAGGATTCATATGATCTAGATACAGAGTCAGTATAGTCATATATAGAGTCATTTCATCTAGATGCAAATGCAGAGCCACAGTAAAGGCCCAAGTGGGCCCAAACTACTCTTCATGATGCAGGGGATATTGTTTGTGATCCAACTGATACTAGGAGCACTTGATCTTATTTCGAGGATCCTCCCATTACACTCACTGACACTGAACCATTTTCATCTAGGCATCTTTTCTTGGTTCAGTCTTCAGATCCACAGTCTTATGGCGAGGTTGTTGGAAATCCATTTTGGGAATATTCCATGTAGGAGGAGTACAACTCNTTACTTCTATAAGGAAACTTTCCAGGTGTAGATGGGTCTGCAGGACCAAGAGCACAACAGATGGACATATTAGTAGATACAAAGCCAGGCTTGTTTCCAAAGGATTTCAATAGGTGCATGGAATTGACTATGATGAGACCTTCAGTCTAGTAGTGAATATGGATTCCATACGATTGGAACTTTCCATTACGATAGCCAAGGGATGGGAATTCCATCAGATGGACATGAAGAATGAATTTCTTCATGGTGATCTCTCTGAGGAGATCTATATGGAGTAGCCCCAGGGATTTATGCAGGATTCATATTTGGTCTATTGACTGAATAAGTCTCTTTATGGCCTCAAGAAGGCTCTGAGGGCATGGTATGCCAATATGGACTCCTACATGTTGTTAGATAAACTTGTACATTTTAAATCAGACCCGAAGGTCTACATGCTCAAGACGATTGATTCACTTCCACTCCTATTTATGTATGTTGATGATTTGTTGATCATTGGTTTCTCGAATTCATCGATTGTTGCAGTCAAGAGGATTTTACATGATAGGTTTTTGATGATGGACATGGGTCCGATACACTTCTTCCTTGGACTCAAGATCAGTCAGGATGCATCATGCATCAAACTGTCTTAGGTCAAGTATGCTCGAGATCTCCTTGAGAGATTTTACATGACAGACTACAAGTCTACTCCGACTCCTTTCCTATCAGGAGTCAAAATTGAGGATGGCGGGGACACTCCACTGGTTTAAAACACACTATAGAGATAACTATTGGGGATATTTTTGTATCTCACATACTCCAAACTAGACCTCTCCTATGAAGTTGGTGAAGTTTCCAGGTTCATGCAGGAGCCACATGAGATACATTGGAAGGTTTCAAAGTGTATCCTTCGATATGTACAGGGAACCATAATATTTGGGATTCATTATGCAACAGAATCTATAATAGATCTCATCAAGTCCACTGATTCTGAATGTGTTGGCAATAGCACTTATCGCAAGTACACATCTAGTTACTCACTTAGTCTTGGTTCTGGGCCTATCTGTTGGTCGAGTAAGAAGCAGATTTCTATTTCTCTTTATTCATATGAGGAAAAGTGTAGAGGGGTAGGTAACATAACCACTCAGGCTATGTGGCTACAACATTTTCTCACTAAGTTGGGAATTCATTTTCATTGACTGATCGTCATCTGGTGTGACAACCAAAGCACTCTGAATTTCTGCAGAGATCCAGTTCAAAGGAAGTGGATGAAGCACATCGATAACCAGACGCACTACATCTTGGAATTATTACATGAGAGGATCATCGACCTATAGTTTTTTCCTTCAGCAGAATAGACGGAAAACATCTTCACCAAGACCTTCACTGAGGAAAAGTTCCATTCTCTGCGAAATTTTTTTGGAGTGAAGGACAGTTTCCTAGCAACTGTAGTTATTCCCTTTTACATATGTTGTACCTTGAGGGGGACGGTTTTCCAATGAGGTTTTCCCTCTTTCCTCATTGTATTTCAATGTATATTTTGTATTTGGGTACCTAACATGGCCTTGTTGCCAGGACCCATTCTTTATTTTCACCATAGTGATATTCAAGGGTGGTGTTGGAGTTACTTCACACACACCTAGAATTTATTTTTCCTAAGTTTTTTCCTATGTTTATTAGTCTTTATCCAGTATTCTAAATTTTATGGAGAATATTCCTCTAGGAGAATATTCTTTTCAGTTTTCACTTCAGTTTGACTAGTTGAGTGGAGTGTAGATGTTGCATTGGTTTTTTCACCATGCAACATTGGGAACATCACTAGCTAATACACATTAGCCTTGGTATCATCACCAGACTAGCGGATTACCCATGATTCCCTGATATCCTCCTCACTTCACTCTGTTTCAGTCAGTTAACTGAAGACTGGTAGACTAGTTAACTCAGTTAGGTGGCAGTTCACTCCTATAATTTTCTGAGAGACTAGACTAGGTGGTAGTTCACTCCCGTAACTATTGGTGTGTGTCTAGATCACTCTATACCACCAATATGGTGCATTGGATTAACCTCCAGCATGCATTGGTTGAGTTATACAGAGTATATCATGTGTAAATTATTCATTATTCATTATGGTTAATGAGAATTATTCCATTATGTCTCTCTTTCTTCTTCTTTGTCAATTTTTCTGTGCAAATGTGTGTGGTATTTTCTAGCTAGATCTATTTTGTGAAGGTTCAAAAAATTTACAGGTAGTCGGGTAGTACGACTGAGGGTACGGTCGAGCCTCCTTAGTTGGTTCCCTGAGATATTGGGTTGAGTACTATTTTTCGATCTCACACATATATCATAAATCTATAGCACATGGAAAACCCTTGTCCATAAGAACCCTATAAACCCTAACCAAGGGGAACACACTAGACAAGGAATATAAAGGAAATTGTGGCCGCACAACCTTACCTCTTGCATTTTGGTTTTAAATTTACAACACATTTTTTCCTATTAAGAATTTGGGAATTTTGACATTGTAGTATTATTCAAAATAGAGTATAACTCCGTAAGTGTAAAGAAAAGAAAAGTTTGTGTCCTACCTACACCATTATTTGAGACCTGTCCCCTTCCTAACACTCTTATTTGGAACTTATCCCATTGGTTTCCTTTTGTTTCCATGATCGTAGTGGTATATATAAATTATCTGTCATTTTTTCCATGGAACCACCCCTCATCTCCTAATGGACCCCACTTTCCAAGACAAAACCAATAAGAAATTGAATAATGACATTACTTCATTCATGCCAAAATTGACCACATCCAAGAACAACTCTCTAGCCAAATAGAAGAAGTCCACTCTATTCTCCAATAATTCATTTCCAAGGGTCCTTCCTCCTCTGGCCCAAACCCCCAAGTCAATAGTAACCACTCTTCCAATCTTGTTAACTTTCAGTCCAATCATGACCCATGTCTTCAAAAGGTTGAGGTGGAAATGTTTTATGTCTTAGATCTAATAGCCTAGGTCACTCAAATGGAACACTATTTTTATGTGCATGGAATTACCTATCACTTGACTAAGCTTCATTAAAAAGTTCTCTATTTGGACCCGAAACGATGGAAATGGTGGAAATGGAATAGAAATGCATGCCAAGGGTATGTTTCTTGGACACAGTTTGTTGTTGACTTGTATGAATGCTTTGACATAGACATCCACCATTTAGGTCTTTTGGCTACGTTGAAATAGTCTATAACAATGGAATATTTTATCACTTCCTTCGAGCACTTGGCTTTCCAAATGAAGGGTATGACCAATGTCTTCTTTTTGGAATGAATCGGTGGCCTCAAGGATGAAATTATATCCTAGGTCCTCATGGCTCTCCCCTAGACTTGGTTGGAAGAAACTAAATGCGCCAAGGAGGCACAACAACTCATATTTTCCCAGAACAAGAAAACCCTCTTTTATTCCCCTCCCTCGACGCCCAATCCCACCCCTCTTACCACTCCTCTCAAGGTCCAAAAATCAACACAGGAGGAAATGGATGAACACCAAATCAAGGGTCTTTATTATAATTGTGATGAGAAATACTTTCCTCGGCACAAGTGTAAATAAATAAAAAAATTATGGACATTTCGGATAATTTTTCTGAGGAATATGTTGAGGTTCCACCTGAGGCAACACTACCACAAGAAGACTAATTTATGCCACTCTTTTATCCTCCTAAAGTTGAACCATTGATTTTGTTAAATGTTCTCATTGGATTTTCTGCTCCCCAAACCCTCAAATTTATTGGTTACACTAAGCACAAGAAAATCACCATCTTAGTTGACATTGACAACACTCATAATTTCATTCATTGCCACCTTTCCCAAGTAATCAATTTTTATATTCATGTTGTCAACAATTTTCAAATCATGATTATGAATGGTGGTTCCATGAAATGTAGGGTCTATTGTGAAAATGTGAACCTACAAATTGGTTTGTATAACTTGAAATCTCACATGTTTTCTATTGACATGGGTGGTTGTGACATTGTTCTTGGTGGTGAATGGCTACTCATTCTAGGCCCCATAACCATGTATTTTAAGGATTTGAATGCGCAATTCCAATAGGAAGGCCAATAGTATAAATTCCAAGGAATTATAACATGCTTTCAGGATATCATTAACTCTCATTGCATGTAAAATTTACTCAAAAAAGTTCATTTTTGCATCATTTCCCAACTCCATTAAATTCATTTAATTTTGGGAAGTCTTCCTCCTAATATGCACCCTTATCTCCATCCCTTTGCTAAAAAAAATGTGATTGAGAAAATTTTCCAAGAATTGCTAGAAGTGGTTGTTATCCATCCGAGTACCAAAAATTATTATTCCCCTATTGTTATGGTCCTTAAGAAGGAAGGTGCATGGTGCATGTTTCCTATTTTTTCATGCCCTCAACAACTTACCATCAAGGGAAAATTCCCCATTCCTGTCATAGATGATCTTCTGGATGAACTCAATGGAGCTCAATACTTTACCAGACTTTACCTTCATTCTTCCTAACACTAGATAGGTATGAAAGAGGAAGACATTCCCAAGACTACATTTTTGACTCATGAAGGCCACTATGAGTTATTCGTCATGCCATTTGGTATATGTAATTCCCCCTCCACTTTTCAATGTCTCATGAATCATATATTTCTTTGTAACTCCCCTTCCACTTTTCAAAGTCTCATGAGTCATGTCTTTCATCCTTTCCTCTGTCACTTTGTTTTATTCTTCTTTTATGATATTCTAATCTATAGTAAAACTTGGCAAGCCCATCTCACCCATGTGGATGAATTTATCCATCTCCTTTCCAAGCACAATGTTTTCCTCAAACAATCTAAATGTTCTTTTGGTGTCTTTGAAGTTGAGTGTCCATGTCATATTGTTGGCAAGGATCATGTATGAGTGGATCCTAAGAGATTTTAAGATATGTAGAATTGTCATAACCCTAAAACTCTTAAAATTATCCATGGTTTTTTGCATTTAACGAGATATTATATCAATTGTTTTCAAAATTATTGAAAATCTTGGCTTCTATAACAACTCTCCTTAAACAATATTCTTTCATATAGACTCTATATGCTGATCAATCCTTCCAAGCATTGAAAGAAGCTATGTTCACTACTCTTGTACTGGCCCTACCTGGCTTCACCAGGAATTGTTTTCTGGAATGTGATGCATTAGGAAGAGGAATCGGGGGAAGTCCTTATGCAAAATGGATGACCTTTGGATTTCACCAACAAATAGTTGTCAGAGAGACACTTGGGGGAATCAATCTATGAAAAGGAAATCTTGGATATTTTTCCTGAAATAGATCTATGTCTCCCTTATTTATTGGTACAACATTTCCGAATTAAACTGGATCATCAAATCCTCAATTTCCTCCTGGAACAACGAATTTCATCCCCAAAGTAACAAAAATGGGTGAACAAGATATTTGGATATGATTATGAGATAATTTACAAGAAGGGAAAATAAAATGTGGTGGTTGATTCTTTTTTGAGGAGATATGAAGAATAAGGGTCCCTTTTTTTCCCTCTCATTCCTTGTCGTCGACTGGCTTCAAGTGTTTTGTCGGGAATTGTTGCAAGACCCCAAAATTTTCAGCCTAATCCAACAACTGCAACAAGATCCCCAAGCTACTATAGGGTACTCTTGGAATAATAACTAGTTTCACTATAAAGATATCCTATATTTAAGCAAATAGTCGACCCTTAAATCCATGGTGCTCTCTAAGTTTCATGCTTCACCTACCGCTACAAGTCATTCAGATTTTACCAAAACTTATGAACGGGTCAAACATTCTTTCTTCTGGGACAATATGAAACAAGCATCCACACCTTTATGTTTGAATGTGATACCTATCAACGCAATAAGGCCAAGACTTTCAAACCTCTAGACACACTCCAACTAATTCCACTTCCACCTACTATTTGGATGCATATTTATATGGATTTCATTGTTGGCTAACCCAAATAAGGAAATAAGTCATTCATCACGGTGGTAGACAATAATATTTCCAAATATGATCATTTTTTTTCTCTTAAACACCCATTCATAGAATCCACAGTGGCTCAAATATTTATGGATGATATCTTAAAACTCTATGGAATGCCTCATTCTATTGTTTTTGACCGAGATCCAACTTTTACCAACAATTTTTGACAAGAATTATTCAGGCTCCAGGGCACCCAGTTACATCTCAGCATAGCCTATCATCCCTAGATTGATGGAAAAACATAAGTGGTCAACAAATGTTTGGAAACATATTTGATGTGTTTTGAGTCTAGCAGAGAAGATCAATGGGTTCATTGGTTACCACTAGTTGAATGGTGGTACAACACCTCTTACCATACTTCCACTCACATGAATCACTTTGAAGTAGTGTACAAACATAATCCAACATCAATTCTTCCATAATGTTGGGCGTCTCAAAGGTTTAGGAGGTTGACCGCAATATTACAGTATGCATGAACATTCTCCATACTCCCAAAGAAAATTTGTTCATGGCCCAAATATGCATGAAGAAACAAGCAGATCAAGGTAATTCTAAACACCAATTTACTGAAGGGGACCAAGTGTTTCTCTATCTACAACCATACATGAATAATTCACTAAAATACCAATAGTTTCATAAACATCACCCAAATTTGATGGTCCTTATACTATTCTCAAACACATGGGACTAGTGGCACATCAATTAGCCTTTCCTAGTCACTCCAAGCTACATCTTCTTTTTCATGTCTTGTGCCTGAAGAAAGTGATTGTCACAAAGTTCCACACCCAAACCACTCTACAAGAGTTGGATTAAGAAGGTTCCATTAAGTTTCATCCACAAGTCATAATGGACCAGTTCGATCATCATCTCCGTCGATGCACCATCAAGGAATTTTTAGTTCAATGTAAGTATACTCCACCAGAAGATTCCACCTAGGAGTCAGCTTCCATTCTGCAACAATTTCTTCATCTTAAGCCTTTAGGACAAGGATCGTTTTAAAGGGAGATGGTTTGTAGGGACCTAACCTCTCCAACCCCTCACGTAGATAAAATAATATATTTTCCATGTAATAAAGGTCGAAATTAGTCAATAAGTCTTATTTAATAAATATGAAAAAGTCAATGTAATAAGACCTAATAGAATCTTACGCTTATAGAAAGATATTCCTCTAGAATGTTATTTATAAGATAGAATTAGTATAAATAAGAGTAGGAGGCATGAGAAATATTTTTCTTCAGAATTATTGTAGTAGATATTTTCTTTGTTAGAGGTTTCCCCCTCGAAGAGGTAAGTGAACATTTATTTATTTGAATAAAGGCATTATTTCTAGTATTTATGTTGTCAATATTTTGATGTTCCATTGATATATGTTGAATATTCATATTTCTACATATTATATTACATCTGGTACCTTACATTTGGTACTTGAATTTGTTCTCTTTAAACTATTTTGCTACTCCTTATCTGATTCTTCAATCTCAATGAATTCTTTGTCTTGAACTTGGATTCTATCATGTTGTTCTTCAAATAGTCCATTTGCCATGCTTCTATTTGTTTGAGTACAATGGCCTCAATTTTTCTCTTCTTATTCTACACGTCCTCTGCTCTTCCTCCCAGTTCTCAAGATTTTGAATTTTCATCCCCTATTTTCTCTAAATTGATAACATTGATTTTATCAATTTCCCCTATAATTTTCCCTTGAGGTCATCCTCTCGGATTTGGTGGTTCAAAGTTCCAAACCCTGACCTCTTTTTCCATCCTTTGTTTACCATTTTTTGTTTTCTCTATTGTTTTAGGCTTTGAATTTACCATTTTATTCTCCGGATTCATTTTCTTCTTTGGCTCCACAATCTTCTTTGGCTTTGCAATCTTCTCATCTTTTGCATTCTCCAATTCCTCTTCTTCTGGCCTTAAATTTTCCAATTTGGGAATTTCAGGTTCCATTTCCACAATTTTCAACTTCGAAACCCTTGGCTCTATATCGAAAACCCTATTTTTGGTACTTTTTCATTTCGACCATTTGACTTTTTTCCCTATAGGAATCTTAAAAAAATAGTTTTGTATCAGGAATTTCTCCCAATCATCATTTTTCTCATTTAATCGACCTTCAAATAGAATCTTAACCAACCCAAAGTGAAACAAACTCCTTTCTAAACTCCTAGGGATACATTGTATAGATAACACCATTTTCCTTAAATTATTCAGTAGATAGATAGAAATATCTAATTCGTTCCGCTGAAAAAAAATCATAAGTAGTGTGAGATGATAGTAAAACACAATCCCATACCTTCCCTCATAGGTCACATATTTTTTAAGGATGAATAATATGTCTCACCATTTCTTCTTCAACACATAAGTGGGAATACCTTGTTCCAATTAGCTTCCTACACTGCGTCTTTGAGGAATTATTTACATATTTCTCCTTTAATATTATAATTGTGGAACCATTTTTTGCAACCCCGAGGTATTCCTATAGCTTAAGAAATAAATGCTTCTGATAATTGTAGCAAGAAGTCACAAATTTAAGCCTTCCTTCCATCAAAAGATTGTTCAAAATATGTAGTTACTTGGTTGTCATGCCCCAAAAAGTTATGTAATAAAGGAAGCCACCTGACTCTCTGAAATCACCTCATGCATTTCAGATAATCTTCAAGGATTTCAATCTATATTGATTCATGTCTTACCACAAGTTCCATACCTCAAACTTGGAGAGTTAGAAAGAATTGTTGGATTACTAAGGGGGGGGTGAATCAGTAATATATTAATTATAATCCTTTATCTTCAAATAACCCAAGTGTTATATCAATGTAGAATTATTATTCAATAATGAGCAATAAGAAATGAACAATCACACACATACACAATACACTAGTGTTTTACATGGAAACCCAAATCAGGAGAAAACCATAGAATTAATTTTCTTATATGTCTTGAAGAATTACATTCATTGGAAGCACCAACTTCCTTTGTTTTCCAGATGCAACTGGAAGGAGGCTCCAACCCCCTAGTTTCTCAGGCTACAACCTAAGGGAAGCTCCAACTCCCCAATTCTCTATCTACAACTAGAAAGAGGCTACAACCCCCTATGTTCTCTGACTACATCCGAAAGGTGGCTACAACCACCTGTCCTTGCCCCGTCTAACCGCCCTGAAGTAGAAGTAGAATGATGGAACCACTATCACACTATCACTGTGAGATATACCACTATAACCCTATACCAATCAACCTGAACCATGCATCAACTATGCATCAACCTGTACCTCAACCTATAATCAACTTGTACCATAAACAAGTGCATCAACCATGCACCAACCTGTACCATACAATTTGTAATCAACCTATACCATAAACAAGTGCAACCAACCATGTACCAAGTATGTACCAATTATGTTTCAACTACTCAT
>SNQJ01S0010120.1:19034-40334 GCA_010110895.2 Picea sitchensis | reverse complement strand
AGGGTCCTAACCCACACATAGGTAGAACAATATATTCAGATGTAATAAAGTTCAATATTAATAAGGCCTTGAAATAAAATAGAATAAGTCGAATGTAAGAATACCTAATAGAAGTTTCTGCTTCTAGAAGGATCTTCCTCTAGATGCTTATTTTGATAGACATATTTAGTATAAATAGAAGTCGAGGGTATGAGAACCCTAGCTTGGATATTATTGTAATAGAGATCTTCTCAACTGGAGGTTTCCCCCTCTAAGAGGCCTGTGAACAACCAAGTTCATGTTTCCCATGATGCCTCTTCATAAGAAATTTCTCCTGAGAAAAAGTTATTTTCATCTCTTCCAGAAAACTCATTTTTGAAGACTGTTCGCAGGCTGCTAGTATATTTGCCTGTGAGAATGCATGATTCTCGCAGGCTGCCTTAAGCCAGGGTGCGAGAAGTTCGCACTGTGTTGAACTGCTAGGGTGCGAACTCTTTCTAAAGCAAGGAAAAAGATGAATTCTTGATGCTTCTAGAAAGGAATCTTCTAGAAGGATGAGATGGCATTCGAATGGTTATCCTAGTACTGGATTCCCTGATATTTTGGGATAATTCTTATCCAAGTAACTAATTCATTCTCTCCTATATATTGAGGGAATTCTCATGGAAAAGGTTAATCAAGAAGGTTAAGAAAGATTCATTGGAGAATTGGTGAAAGAATTGTGTGAAGGACTAAAGCTACAACAGCTTGGAGACTCCAGCAAGTTTATCCAAAAGAGTTGACCTTCTTCATGCAAGTGAGAAAGTGTGTGTGTCGGAGCCAAGGGCCATCGAAAGGAAGTTTGCGACATCAAGGCTTAGGTTGTAATCTTTACTTTCCATTAATATGATACAATTGCATGTCCCTTTCCCATAAAGCTAATTCCACTTTATTGTATAATTCCTTGATCATATACATAGATTGACTGTTGAATAGATTGTGCTTTCTTCACTTTGGTTGGTTTGTGTTGTCTTAGTCTTGGCTGCACGAGAGCACTGGAGTGAAGCGGGAGCAACAAAGACCATAGGAAGCGATTATAAGGTATGTTATTTATTCTTGCCTCCTATTTAATTCAATGGTTAGAATCTAGGGAAAGAGTCATGCTCTGTCTTGCTTTGTTCTAGATCCAGGTGGATCTAGGGAGATCGGTTTGTGTCCGCACTTACAGATTTATCCAATAACAATATTTAAACATGAAAAAAGATTAATTAACTACTTCAAGGTAATCCAAGTATTCTCCTTGTAATATTGAACTCATAAAGGCGA
Source organism: Picea sitchensis (assembly GCA_010110895.2). Lineage (NCBI taxonomy): Eukaryota > Viridiplantae > Streptophyta > Pinopsida > Pinales > Pinaceae > Picea > Picea sitchensis. The sequence goes on along the minus strand of SNQJ01S0010120.1, from coordinate 39,050 downwards.
TAGGAAACTCATCTCCTTCTTCGTTATTCTGAGTTATAACAACTACAAATGTGATGTTTGAGGAGAATGTTTAGAGTATAAACCCTCGAGTGAAATTTGGACTTATTAATGTAAGAGCTTGTATTATTTCTACTTTGATTTTATCAAAAGACTCCTTTTATTTAGACCCCCATTTAAATTTTTTGTTCCTTTTTATCGTATCTTGGAGGGGTTTCACTGTTTCAATGAAGGTTGGGAAAAATATCCTCAAAAAAATAATCTTCTTGGGAAAATATTGCATTCATTTTTTTTTATGAGGAGGAAGTTTAACAATTGCTTCAGCCCTTTTAGGTTCTATTATCATACCATGTTTGGCAACAATGAACCCTAAAAGTCTTCCTTCATCAACTGTGAAAAAACATTTTTTGGGATTGAGATATATGCCATACTTCCTACATATGTTGAATACTCTTATCAAATGGGCTATATAATATTTTTTCTCTTTTGAGAAGACAGTGACATCATCCAAATAGACTACTACACATTCTATGATGAGGCCTCTAAAAGCAATTTCCATTTCACTTTGGAAGGTTTCCACAACGTATATCAAGTCGAATAGAATTTTTTTGTATGCATATGTTCCCCATTTAGTTCTAAAAGAAGTTTTAATTTGGGCATCATGGGAAACATGAACTTGGTTGTAACCAGAGAAACCATCTAGAAAAGAGAGCATTACAGAACTAGATACACATTGCAAGATTGTATCCATCAGAGGCAATAGATAATTATCTTTCTCTAAAGATTTATTGGCATTTCTAAAATAGACACAAAGTCTTATGTCTCCAATTTTATTCCTTATGGGGAAAAGATTTGAGATCCATTGTGTGTTCCTTACTAGAAATATTATTTTGGTTGCTAATATATTATTAAGCTCAACGTTTACTTGTGTCTCTAAGATTGGGTGCATTTTCCTTAGCTTCTTTTGAAAAGGATTGGTTTGTGGTTTCATAGGAATAACATGTTCAATAATATTTGTGTCATGTGTCTTGAGATCATTATATCTCCATGTGAATATGTCTTTGTATTCTTTAAACAACTTGATGAATGATTTTCTTTCTTTAGGAGAACATTTCTTTCCCAAGTTGATGGTTTGGGGCATTTTCTCAGATCCCAAATTTGTCACTTAGAATTTCATCAATGAGTTGTTGGTATTGCAATTTGTCACCTTCTTAAACTTGTCTTGAATGTTATGGATTTTTTCTAGTCTTATCAGATTTTTGGGGATCTTGTTTATCTAGCTTGATTTTTTTTTCTCCATTGATTGAATGATTGAGCCTGGAACACCTACATTGATTTCTCTATCATGTTGATATTCCTCAATTATGGAGTCTTTGAAGGTATCTTCCAAGTGTAAGAAACTTATAATCTACTTGTCATCATCAAATACCCTCCATTTGGTTACATTATCTGGTATCAAAGGTCTGTAAACTAGTTCCATGGAAAGTGTATCAGGTAATAAGTTCTTATAAGTAATAAGCCTAGAATATATGTTGGCTAATAAATAAACATAAAAAATTAAAGAGTGAGGAACACGAATGATTTTAAATTCATCAAATGATGTGATCGATTCCCATATCTCGTGATGGTATAGTTTAAGATGATTGGAGAGAAAATGTATGTTATTTCTTACCTACCTTATGACTATCTCAAAGTCACCAAATACCTTTATCTTCTTGGATTATAAGTCAATTGTTTTCCATAATCCTTGTATCAGAGCTTCATATTCAACAATATTATTTGTTCATTGGAATTCCATCCTGCATGTTATCATGACTTTCTTTCCATTTGGGTCTTTTAGAATGCAGTCAACACCTACACCTTCAAGAGATTTTGACCCATCAAAAAACAAAGTCCACATATTAGGGTACCTTTTTAGATTATGTATGGACTTGGGATTTTCTTTTGTTTCAATATTAGTGTGGTTAGTACATTGAGAAAAAACTTCTAACTTATCTCTACATACTTAGTTAGACTATACATTGTCCTGACTATTTACATCAATTATATTATAGTTGGGATCAATAATCTGAGTGCAATGAAGGATTTCATATTGTGTGCTTGATTCTGCATAGGAAGAGGTCTCAACACAGTAATTTCCAAAAAATGGATCACATGAATAATTACCTAGAACAGAGTGATTAAAAATTGCAGGTTCATTTGGGTGATTTAGGTCTATTACCAAATGCTTCATGTATTATTCTTTATCGATATGATCTGGTTGGGCTTGCCATTATAGGGTAGCCAAAGGTGTGACTAGCCTATGGAAAAATACACTTTAAGTGTAGCAAACCAATATCTTCTCAAGAACATTCCATAGGTGTCATATCTATCCACAACTATGACGTAAATTGTTTGATGTATCTTAGGGTTTGAATTTTTTTTGATTAAAACATTTTTCAATTCCCCCATCACTTTAACTTTGGTTCTTCCAATATGTGTAATTTTGATGTCAGATTGTTTTGGCTTGACATTAAGTTTTTCCCACACTTTAAAAGGAATCATGTTTGAAGAGACACCAAAATCCATCATATAATTATGCACAGTCATGTTAAAAATATCGAAAGTAACCAGAAAAGGTGGAGTGGTGGATCACGACCTTGTACCTTATCAGGAAGCATTCCCAGGTACCTAACTTTTAGGTGTATGGGCATTGTTATATGGGGAGGATTTACTTGTCCCTTGTTCAACTCCCACATTTATTTATTTAGAGTTTTTGGCAGTCTTACATTGAAGTGTTTTAATGAAATTCTCGTGAATTTGAGGAAGCTTCATAAGCTTGGATAAATAAATATTGGCCTTATTTCTTTTCAAGTCTTCTAAGAAATCATATTATAACTTTGTGGTGGAATTATAAGGAACAATCATTTTTGAAAGAGTATATGGTGTTTTATGTGCGTGAGTAGTGTTGGGTTATGAAAAAGGTATAAATATATTCCTTTTTGTCCACAGTTTATGATATCATTCTGATTGACTTTTCAATTAATTAGGAATAAATAGGAAAGAACATGATTAATATGTCTCTTAGATTTGTTATTTAAGTTTTATTAAATTGATTCTAAATTACGATTGTAATGGTTTGATTTTGTTACAGAATTGGACAAATAACTACCAAACATAACCAAAGAGATTTTGGCTATGCGCAAGCTATTGAAGATTGAAGACTTTTTAGGCACAAAGCAGTTTGAAGATAATACATTTGCTATATTGTAATTTTATAATAGTAAAGAAATCCTTAGGATCTTTCAATCCTCAGGATAACTTGATTTACCCAACTATTGTAATATTTAAGAGGATAATAGATCCAGAAAAACATATAGAAAAAAACTGCATTTTAAGTATTCAGATTCAGAATTGCCCTGCGTGAGCAGTTGTTGTAAATGTTTAACCAGTTATCGAATCAATGAAATTTTTAAGTGTTTTTATCATCCCTGCATTCTGAGTTTCTCGTAGCAGTACTTCTGAAGACCGAGGGCCCATTCTGAAGAACCTACTATCTCATTTTGTAATTATATGAGTTCAAGAGTTTTGATTTCTATTTCGTGATTTAGATTTCATTTAATTGCATGAGCGTATCAATGAATTAATGATTGTTTGCAGAAGACAGGCATTTCCCTAAGTATTCATGATTGTTGTTATGATTTCCATTTCTGAAGATTGTTACTTGACAGTTCCTCACATTTTAACTTGCATTGTTCCTTTGCTTTAGATTTACAATTGTTGTTCCTTTCAGTTAAGGTTGCGATAGTTTCTCCTTTCTATTAAAGTTACATTAGTTGTCCCTTCCTATTAGAATACAGTTGTTATTCCTTTCCACGGATAGAATAATTCGCTATGTCCTTTCCACTAATTAGAATTCATGATTAATAGATTAAATCTGCAAGTCCTTTCTTAGATTCAATTATTGCTTTATGGTTAAGTGAATTCAATTAGATTAATTAGTTCCTTTCATTTTACAACATCTTAGTAATCATATTTCAATCTCATTTAGTTCTTAGAATCTTTGGTGACCATTTGAGGAACTTGATTGTTGATGAACTCAGATCTGGTTTAGCTACACGATTTTAGGCTACTTGCATAAAATTTGTCGATATTCTTGAGATAAAAGATGAATCCCTGGGTTGATAAATTAATGTTAAACTAAGGTTGTTTTTAGGACATCTTTAGAGCCCAACTTTTTGGCGACAATGCCAGGGATAATGTCAAAGGTATCATAGGTTGTGTCTCTGGAGGACTAGGTATTGAAGATGGAAGGTAAGAACCTACGCAGGCAATAAGTAAAATGATTATGCCAACTCTTACCTCCAGTTGACACTTAAAAGGCTTCATAGGTGTTTCTTTTGTTGTTTTGAGAAGTGTGTATGACTAGAAAGAAGGATCTTGAAAAACCAAAACCCCCACCAAAAACTACCAAAACCCAGGGTTCCGTGATCCTTGGAAGAAGCACTTTTATAGATGAAATCATAAAAAAGGGTGAATCTCAAGCTTTGGTTGGACCCAGGAAAGGACCCACCTGAATCCCTCAGGCAATAGTTTCACCAACTACGGCCCACGTTGAGATTCATAGAAAATATGAAGGGATCGAGCAGAGTTTTCAGAATTCAGATCTTCCACCGCTCAACCCCTTAGAAGAGGGAAACTCTAATAATCTAGAGGAGGGAATAGGAGAAACTAGCGGGGTTGCTAAGGCATACCCACCACCACCACCTAATCCTGAGTCTCCTTCGAAAGAAGGAGGCATATCCGAAATCCCAGATAGAGGGAGTGCAGTCAAAACCCTAGGAAGACCAAATAATCAACAATTTCAAATACAATACCCAAATCAAGAACCTCCTGAACATTTTTGGCACATCTTCAAACAAATGGCACAAGAAAATAAACAACAACCCCAGACCTCCACGTTGGAGTATCCAATAGTTGATCCAGTTGCCAATGCCCCCATGAAAGCAATTCCCTTACAAAACCTGCCAACCTTCCATGGATTTATTTCAAAAGACTCGGATGCATTCCTATTCGAATTTCATGTCCTATGTAGAGGGTATGACTACACCTCTGAACCCAAAAAATTAAAACTATTCCCCTCTACCCTAAAGGGAGAAGCCCTATGCTGGTTCATGGGATTGGGAGGTGGAACCATCAGTTCATGGGACCAGATGAAACAAGCCTTCTTTCTAAAATATCAGGATTATTGCAGAACCAGAGACCTAAAAGATGAAATATTTCAAATGATTGCGAAAGAAAATGAATCATTGGAAGAATATGTCGAAAGATTTCAGTATAAATTGCAAAGATCACCCTATGGCACATTACCAGGTCCATTACTCAAAGAAACTTTGATCAAGGGTATGAAAGATGAATGGGTAGAAACATTGAATTTAATGGGGAAAGGTGACATTTATCAAGAGACTTATGAAGATATTGTTTTATTGTGTATCAGGTGCTCACAAGAAAGTACATGGACCAGGTCAGGAATGTGAACATCCCTCACAAGAAATAACAATATCTCTAGTGGGGGTGTCACGCGAGCTAAAGCTAGTAATCTCCTAGATAAATTTAAAACAGATATTTTGAGCACTCTGACTACACAATTGGATGTATTGCAGGCCAAACAGAAAAAGGTAGAGGCACAACAGACCTTGGCTATATTTTTCCATAGGTATAAAAAGAAACATGGTCCAAGAGAATGTCCCCTCGATATAGTTCAGGTCTGTGCTATTTGTTCCAAGGATCACGACACAGAAGACTGCCCATCACTTCCTGGATTAAAATTTGTATTCAAAGAGGTAAAAGAAGAAACATAACCATTATATATGATGGCTTAGCACCGTCAGTGGCAGTCCCAGCCTCAATATACATTTCAGGACTCTTCCTCTTTCTTTCCTGGACAGTACAATCAACAACAGAATCTGGGACAACATAATCAACAATAGAATGTTGGTAGCACATGGTAGGGCTAGCCATTTACTAATCAGAACTGGCAGCCCTAGCAATACCCACCTGCAATCCCCACTTGGAAAAACCAGTCTGCCACAAACCCCAACTGGCAAAATCAACCAACTACAAGTTCCAATTGGCCAAATTCACAATACACCACCCCATCCTGGCAAAATTTGAATAATACCTACCCTCCACAATGGCCTAACTCGACTGCCCAAAACCCAAATTTGAACCAGAACTAGAAGCGCCCCATGGGAATATCCCATAATTTTTCTCATCATCAACCCAAAAAGTGGACTTGAAGGGCATCCACTAATATTGGGCAGACCGTGGCTCACAATAGTTGATGCGTACATAGGTTGTCGATTAGGTACAATGACAATTGAGAGAGGAGGTGTTACAAAAAATCTCATATTATACCCTCCATCCAAACCCAATCCAACGATCGTATATCCGCAATTGCCACCTCCACGATATCTAGAGAAGGATCTACATGCCCCACTAACGATGGAAGAAGCCCCCAACCAAAAAAATCAGCTAGAAGATGATGTAATTAGTGGGTTTATTAACAACCCAACCATTGTAAGTAACCCGACATGCCAGATGATCCAAGATGTTCTAGATTGTGAAGCATAGGGAGACCTACTAGAAGATCTAATGGAACAACAAATTCCAACTACCGCTGTTCACAACAGAAAATATATTGAGATCACACCAGTAAAGTCTCTGAACATTAATGCCAACCTAAAAGAGCAACAACAACAAAATCTAATCCAGACTCTCTCTAAATACCAACAAGCATTTTCATGGGAGTACTCTGATATGGAAGGTATTGATCCACAACTCTGCACACACCACATTTATATTGAAAAAGACTCCTGACCTATCTGACAACCGCAAAGAATACTGAACCCCCACCTTAGAGATATTGTTAATAAGAGCTACAAAAGATGTTGGACACAGATTTTATATACCCTATCTTAGATAGTCGATGGGTTTCCCCATTAGTCATCGTCCCAAAGAAAAATGGGAAGTGGCGAATGTACGTTGATTACAGGGAACTAAACAAAGCTACTTAAAAAGATCATTTTCCATTACCTTTGATCAATCAGGTCCTGGATACCTTGGCAGGGAATAAATTATTCTCTTTCCTAGATGGTTTCAGTGGCTACAATCAGATCCAGATTACCCCAGAAGATCAAGATAAAACGACATTCACATGTCCCTGGGGTACCTTTGCCTACAAATTATTTCCCTTCGGACTCTGTAACGCTCCAACTACATTCCAAAGGGCCATTCTAAGCATATTCAGTGATCTGATTAGCGAAGGGCTTGAAGTCTACATGGATGATTTTACCCCGTATGGTGACGATTTTGATCAATCCTTGACTAATATGGAGAAGGTATTAGAACGATGCATCGCTACCAAGTTATGATTAAGCCACAAAAAATGTCACATGACTATGACAGAAGGTGTGGTATTATGGAATTACATTTCTGCAGATGGAATTAGAGTAGACCCAACAAAAATTGAGGTAATACTTAATCTACCTACTCCACACACACAAACTGAGGTACGTAGTTTCCTTGGTGCTTCAGGATATTATCGCAGATTTATGCCAAATTTTTCAAAAATTGCTGCACCCCTACATGCTTTAACTGGTAATGTAGAATTTAAATGGTCTGACAAATGTGACGTGGCTTTTGCAGGACTCAAGAAATTGATCTCAACAACGCTAGTATTGAGAGGACCTAATTGGAAAATACCATTTCAAATTTCCATCAATGCCTCAAACATTTCCATAGGCACTGTTCTGGGACAGGAAGAAGAAAAGAAACCCTACGCCATTTACTTTATTAGCAAGAATCTAACTCCATCCGAACTCAATTATACAGTAACAGAGAAAGAGTTCTTAGTTGTTATACATGCCATAAATAAATTTCGTCATTATATAACAGGCTATCTAGTTATCTTGTATACTGATCATTTTGCCATTAGATATCTAGCTAATAAACCAATTACTACTCGACGAGTCACTCGATGGTTGTTATTATTGTAGGAATTTGATATTACCATCAAAGATCGATCTGGGAGAGAAAATCTTGTCACAGAATTCCTATCCCAATTCCCAAAAACAGACTACTCATTAACAACTGAGGATCAATTCCCAGATGAGCGTATGTTTGTTGTCGACACAAAACCACCTTGGTATGCTGATGTAGCAAACTATCTAGCAGCGGGAATATTACCGACACATTTATCATCCAGGGAAAGATGACTAATCATCAAGCGTAGTGCACGGTTCACTTGGATCAGTGGATATCTTTTCCACACAGGAGTTGATCTCTAGATCCAACTATGCGTACGAGAGGATGAAATCTATGACATACTGAAAGCAGGACATGATGAGCCTTGTGGGGGGCATTTTGCAGACCGCAGGATTGGACATAAAATATTACAGATGGGCTATTATTAGCCCTCAATATTCATAGATGCCAAGAAATATGTCCAGACATGTGACAGCTGCCAGCGGATGGGGAAACCAGGTCAGGCTGATGAAATTCCCTTGAAAACAAAACTAGTTGTAGAACCATTTGAAACATGGGCACTGGACTTCGTCAGCCCATTTAATCCAAATTAAAATCAAAAGGCCTATATTCTTATTGCAACGGACTACATGACCAAATGGGTAAAGGCGGAAGCCTTACCAAATGCAACAGAAGAAGTAGTCATCAAATTCATTTTTAAATTGTTTGTACGATATGGACTACCCAGAGAAATAATTACTGATGGAGGGTCACAATTTACAGGCCATAGAATCACATCCACCCTCGATAGTTATCACATCAATCACAGAGTTACTTCTCCATACCACCCACAAGAAAACGGGCAAGTAGAAATCACCAATAAGGTCCTAGAGGCAATTCTGATGAAGACTGTCTCAACAAACTGATAGAATTGGGATACTGAGCTCCCAAATGCCTTATAGGCTTATCGTACAACCTGGCATAACACCACTGGCTACTCTCCTTATCATCTAGTCTATGGTAAAGAACCCATCTTCCCAATAGAATTCGAGATCAAGACCCTAAGAATGGCCCGGGAAATTGGAATAAATCTAACAGAAGCACATAAACAATGCCTTTAGCGACTCAACGAATTGGATGAAGCACACTTGTCTTCTATGGAGTGCACAACTATTATCCAGTGATAGAGAGCAACGTGTCCCGACAATCATATCAATAAGAAATCATTCAAGAAAGGCGACTGGGCACTCCTCTATGATTCCAAATTTCAGGACTTTCCTAGGAAATTACAAATGCGATGGCTAGGGCCATATGCAATTAATGAAGTCCATGATAATGGCATGGTTACCTTGAGCACCATCAATGGGTTTGGATCACCCTTTCTGATCAATGGACACCTGCTGCAACTTTACCACCAGCCACCTTCAAAAAATTCTTTAAATCAAGAAGTAAGTAAAGTCCTTACAGTGCGAACTTTGGCTGGCTAGGAATGTAACCCAGCCACCCCAACTCCATAAATGATGCATTCTGTTTATATTGTAATACTATACATAGTTTTCCAATTGAGTGCTTAGTTTTTTAGTTTGATTTATAAAAGGTCATATAGGAAACAAGAATTAGGACAGATAATTACAATTAGCACCCTTTTCTGTTCCATACTCCCATTTTGTTTCATCTCACGGACTATGTCTTTTACATACTCGCGCGCCTATTGTTCCTTTCTCGTGCGCTTGTCATTCCTTTTTTAATGGAACAACTGTTGTTCCTTTCTCGTGTGTCTGTTGTTTCTTTTTTAATGGAACAACTATTGTTCCTTTTTCGCACGCCCATTGTTCCTTTTTGAATGGAACAACTATTGTTCCTTTTTCACACGCCCATTGTTCCTTTTTGAATGGAACAACTACTGTTCCTTTTTCGTGCGCCCGCTATTTCCCTTTTGAATGGAACAACTGATGTTCCTTTTTCGGGTGATTGTTGTTCCCTTCTTTACTATTCAAATGCTAGCCATTCCTCCATAAGTGCGGCTTTCATCAATTAATTCTCAGCAGCACTGTTTCTAATCATCATTACAATGATCTTTCATTATTTTTTGGATGATCCCTCACACCTTATCAAAATCAGTTTTTGGAATAATCTCTCTGAAATATCTTAAACCTTGTTCATAATCAATCACCACCATAAGTTGTTCATTTCCCTCATATATACAAATATACCTGAATGATATTCTGCCTCTATATTATAAGGGGTCTTCAACACACTTTTACTTGGCATCTCTATACTTCCTTATACCATCCCTTACTCTTAAGGAGTAGATGAGCCGCCCTAAATAAACACTCACNTGTCCCATAAAGAATAGGGGGTCTCATCACGAGCCAACCTACCACAATCATAGGATACTAGCGTAAGTGACATTCCCACTTTGGCTACCACACCAGGGCAATGACCTTTGACACTTTTTTGTCAAACGACAAGAGGTCTCATCACGATCTGGATTTTTCTCTTACGTTACAATCTAGTGAGTGGCATTATCATTATCTGACCACCAAACTAGGATAATGGTCTTCTTGGGAAAAGACAATTCAAATATTTATTAAAGACAAAAAAAAAATACAAAAAAAAAATATATGCAATAAGAATCTTTTTTTTCATAAAATAATAGGGGGTCTCATCACGAGCCAACCTACCACGATCATAGGATACTAACGAAAGTGGAATTCCCACTATGGCTACCACACTAGGGTAATTGCCTTTGACACTTTTTGTCAAAGGACAAGAGGTCTCATCATGAGCTGACTTGTTCACTTACGTTACAATCTAGTGATTGGCATTATCACCATCTAGCTACCAAACTAGGATAATGGTATTTTTAGAAAAAGATGATTTGTATGTTTATGAAGGATACAGGCTCATCTATGGGTTAAAAGGCAACCCTGCCGAGGCTATGAATGCATGCGGACAGTAGTGGCTCTGCCTATGGTATGGAAGATTATCTCAAAATACCAAGTTTTGCGTGTCTCTAGATCTCCTTTAAAATGAGGCTATCATATTAGTTATACTCAATCACTAGGAAAAGTAACAATATTATGTTATGTGGATTATTTAAAAAAATATATCATGAACAAATTTAACCTATTTTCGATTGATTTCTCCATAAATCATTTTTGCACATATGTGTACTAACTTTATAAATTCCACACATCAAATGACTATCATTTAAATGATTTTTGGTGGCATGTGTCTTTTTGATAATTATATTTGATTAGCCCTATCGGTGGCGGCAACGCAATCATTACCTCTTATCCGAGAGTACCCACGCTCATGGCTTCCACCTACACTGATGGTCGAGGACGAACTCTACATTAATGAGGGGGATGCTCGGCACACTTCCCGACTAGCCATAATGATTGCAATTAATACAAAACCACGTTTTTATACAATTTTTCGTTGCTGATATTTTCCATTTCTGGCATCTGTTTTTCCAAAGCTGGTCTAACCAAAATCGTAAACAGGAATGATAGTCATTCTTTCTTCTCACAAAAACATGGGTGGAAGAAGTGTTCATAGAGAGCCGACATTACTCCAGGTTACTGAACATGCGAGAGAAATCCTACATCGCCTAGGGTGGACAAAATACTTCAAAAGCTTGCAAGGAGATGACACAAATGTCACACTGGAATTCTTTCAAAACATGCAAAGTGAAAGATCTACAGTGCAGGGTATATGAATACCAGTCACCTTGGATATCATAGTAGAGGTCACAGGCCTCTCTAACACAGGTAGTCAATGGACAGGGAAATACACGGAGTTGAGGGAAGATGTGGAATCTTTCACAGAACCGAGGGAAGAATTGGACAAAAAAGGAAAAGGACTAAATCCTAATACCCTCAGTGAACCATGGAAGGAATTGGTGGGGATAGTTCAGCGCTACATCACCTGCAATGGATAGCTTGATTTACCCAACTATTGTAATATATACAAGGATAATAGATCCATAAAAACATATAGAAAAAACCGCATTTTAAGTATTCAGATTTAGAATTGTCTTTCGTGAGAAGTTGTTGTAAATGTTTAACCAATTATGGAATCAATGAAATTTTAAAGTTTTTTTTATCATCCCTACCTTTTGAGTTTCTCGTAGCAGTACTTCTGAAGACGGAGGGCCCAGTCTATAGAAGCTACTGTCTCGTTTTGTAATTATATCAGTTCAAGAGTTTTGATTTCTATTTCATGATTCGGATTTCTTTTAATTGCATGAGTGTATCAATGAATTAATGATTGTTTGCAGAAGACAGACATTTCCTTAAGTATTCATGATTGTTTTTATGATTTCCATTTTTGAAGATTGTTGCTTGACAGTTCCTCACATTTTCACCTGCGTCGTTCCTTTGCTTTAGATTTACAATTGTTGTTCCTTTCAGTTAAGGTTGCGATAGTTGTTCCTTTCCGTTGAAGTTACATTAGTTGTCCCTTCCGATAAGAATATAGTTGTTATTTCTTTCCACACATAGAATAATTCGCTATGCCCTTTCCAATAATTAGAATTCATGATTAATAGATTAAATCTGCAAGTCCTTTCTTAGATTCAATTACCGCTTTATGGTTAAGTGAATTCAATTAGATTAATTAGTTCCTTTCATTTTACAACATCTTAGTAATCAGATTTCAATCTCATTTAGTTCTTAGAATCTTTGGTGAACGTTTGAGGAACTTGATTGTTGATGAACTCAGATCTGGTTTAGCTACACGAGCTTAGGCTACCTGCATAAACTTTGCCAACATTCTTGAGATAAAATATGAATCCTTGGGTTGATAAATTAATGTTAAACTAAGGTTGTTTTTAGGACATATTTAGAGCCCAACAAGTATCATTTTCAGGCGGATCAGAAGAAGTAGGGGTTTCTAAGCCTTCTTTCTTTCACTTCTAATGGTTACAACATTCTCAAACATATGTATTTATTTTGTTTCTCCTTATTTTCCCACTCCATATTCCATGTCCCAAAATGAATTCACATGTTTCTTAGGTAATTCATTTGATTCTTGGGTTTGTTTTGATTGTTCGTTTTCATCGTATTCTCCCTCTTTAGATTTAGTTATATTTTCAGTGGCCCAATGTTGTAGGGATTGAACAATATCTTCCATATTAATCCCTTCTGATGCTGAAGAAGTTGTTTTTTTGACTGGGGGAGTGCTCTTCTCTTTCTTAGATGGAAATTTAAAAAACTTCCTGGTATTAGAAGAGCCTTCCTCGTTGTGTTTCTTCAAATCAAACAGCTCATTAGAAAATTTCTTGAAAATTTTGTGGAGGGATTCCATATCCATAGAATCAATATATTTCTTTTCTTCCAATGACTTGGTAACAGAGGCTTTGGATTTAGTGTTGGATTTATCTTTGGAGGATTAGGCCCTTGGGTTTCCCTTTAGACTTAACATATTTTTTTCAATTTTTAGGGCCACTTGAAAGGTTGAATCCAAGGTATCTCTCTCTATGTTTTCTACAAACATGGACAGGGACATGGACATGGGAGAAGTTGAAGTATAAAATTTAATTGTGACATCTTCGACAGGTTTGGAATCCTGAGGAATCTGTTTAAGTAAGGACATGAAATGTTGATTGAAATATTTAACCTTTTCATTGGTATCCATTTTTATTCTTGAAATATCTAATACCAATGTGGGTGGCATTTTATCTTCCCCAAATTTCTTAAGGAAAATAGTCTTGAATATTCTCCAACTAGTAATAGAGGCTTGATCCAGGGAGTAGAACCAGGTGGTGGATTTGTTCTAAAGCGTATGAGGGAATAACCTACATATGAAATCATCATGTCGAATGTTTTGTAGCCTTATGGCTAATAGGAACTTATTGACATGGTCCTCGACTGAATCTTTCCTCTCCAGATCAAACTTGGGTAGAAACGTTCCAGGGTGTTTAGGTAGTTCATGGAGTTCTCCAGGTATGAAGACAATGTCTAGGAGTAACCAAGGTTTATAAGGTTGACTTGCATTTGGGTTGTTTCCATCCATGACTTGAGGGTTATATAAGACCAATTGCAAGTTCCCTTATCCTTTAGACTCACTTTGAGAGTTTTTTTCCTCATCATAATTATCTTATGATTCACCTCTTAGTGTTAGAGGTAGAGAGTTTGGAAGTGATGGAGGAATACCACCACCACCAACAAGTAGTAAATGTTCAAGTTTTAGATAAGAGGAATCTATGAAGTCGCTAAGAGATGAAGGTATATGATACTCTGGGGTTCCAATATTAGGGTTTCGCTAGTAAGTGAAAGATTGGGAGAAGAATAGGTCCTCACTGGGTAAATATTCTTGAACCTCGGGTAAATAATAGTCAATTGGAAGTTGATCGGTCTTCCTACTCCACTATCTGGTCAAAAAACATGTAGTACAATCACATCATTGTCTAATCATGGTGTCAATATCTATAATGGTTAGGATACAGGGTCATGGTAAATAAAACATAGGTTCAGAAATGAGATCACTCCAAGCTTGAAACCTTGGAGGAAAATCTAAAGCGAGATACATTAGTGGAGCATCTGATTACAGACTTTGAAATTTTGAATCAGTTCAAAGAAGTCAAATTGGGACTACCAATCATGTCATATGCTTCCTACATTGAATTAGAGATCCTGATAAGGGAAATGATAGATTATGATATCCCTTTAGACTTGCAATGGAAGGAGATAGTACGAATGGGTAAGACAAAGTGTAGTTTTCCAGGGTCTAGTAGATTATGGCCAGATGTCACTAAAGATGGCAGATCATGTGGAAGACCAGAACAGAAAAAGTGGAAACGAATGAGACTGAAGCGCCAAAGGAGTCACAATCTGGATCAATAAATGTTCCTTACTAATCATTGTAATCGGTTCCCAAACAGAAACGTCTTATTTTAATCATTGTAAATGGTTTCAAAACCAAAACGTTTCATTTTGATCATTGTAATCGATTTCAAAACCGAAGGAACTCAACTTGTATAAATATTAGGAGTTTCAAATGTATTAGGAGTTGGCATAAGTTCAAGGGCACGAGTTTAGCTATTTGTAATTTGAATATAGTTTTTTGAAGATGAATAGAATACACATGTAGAAGTCTTGAAGTTTCCATGAAAAGATTCTAATGGTAGTGGTCTGAGTTTTGTCTTCTCTCTTTATATGTATTTCCTATATTTTTTATTCCATTTACACTGTCTTCTATTTAAAATGGATAGTTAAAGGCCTAGAATTAATCTTGTGATGCCCTTGGTTAAAAAAATTTAAACTATGTTAAGTTATTCCTAACTAAGTCAGAATTCATTTATTTAATGCTCTGATACAGTTATATGTTTTTTATTTTTTCTTACACTCTACAAATTACTATTTATAACTCATATTTATCGCCTTATTTATCCTTTATCCTTTGAATATTTCTACTGACCAGTCAGTTCTTCCATTCATTTTCAGAAGTTTGACTCCATAGCCCTAAGTGTCCCTCCCCTTCCTTGCCAGCAAAATTATAAAAAACCCTTCAAAGAAACAAAACCTAGCCAATGATTTGTTAAAGAAAACTTGTCTATTAAAGATTAAGTGACAAAAGAGAGCCCTCTTTGAGCTGAGAAGGCTAGTACCCAGCTCTAAAGTGGTTTGTAGGTTACCTATGTCATTTTTTTTATTATCCAAAAAAAATTACAGAGTGTTAACATTATCCATTTAATAGACTATAGTTTCCTATGTGCATGGGAAAAGGAGGTTGAATTTATTTACAATTTCTCATGAGAAAAGAAGTAACCCCTATTCTTATGGTTTGATAGGCTATTTTTCTCATTAAAAGGTGATCTGGGACAAAGTATGGAAAATATGAGGGGATCCTATAGGCCCATATACTCTGACATTGGTTTGATATTTTTCTAGATACCAATCAACTATCCCTTTCATCCTAGATCTAACTTCACTTGAAATTTTATACATTGGGAACCCAAAAATGATAGTGTAAAGAGTAGAGAGGTAATGATCACAATTTTCATATAAATAACTCTTGTAATTTATTTACCAAAGATCATAGCAATATAAATGGACAAGAGTCTGATTTAGATCCCAATTCCATCCTTGGTTGGGAAATCGAGTTGAGGAACAAATGGAATCAATTAAATAAGTTGACATGTAGAAACACAGTTTTTTCATACTTGATACATTTTTCACATTGATACATATGTTGAAAGTCAGTATCTCGGCCCAGTAGAAAATTTATCCTATCTTCACAATGGTATGGTCCATATGTAACCAATATTTCTGAAAATTTGTGCACGTCTCTTAGCCATATAATCGATTCAACATTGCTATCACCATTTTGTATGGTGATTTTAACTCTTGTGTAGGGATATGATTATTCCCTTTCTTGAAAATTTTGTCCATGTCTACCCATGAGTTCTTCATTAATGTGGCTCAACATTTGTTCTTTTGAGAAAACCCCTTTAGGAAAGGCTCATTGAGGGAGAACATAGGTCCAGGAAGGTGATATATTGTACTGACATCTTTAGGCTGCAAAGATGTTATCTATAACCTGAATTTATTCATAATTGTGCTTGTGCTAGGGTTAAATCACTTAAATCACTAGTGGGTTGCATTCTTGTAAGGGAATAATGTAGGCAATGAAACTATCAGGTGAATTCCGCTCTTTTGGATGTTCGATTATGATTCGAGGTCTTCTTATTCAGTAGGAAAATATCCAGTATTCAATATTTTGTATAACATGTCATATCTCAGGGAATGAACTTCTTCGGTATGATAATTTGTGTCTGTCAATAAAACCTATACCTAGCGGGAAGAATATTCAAGCGCAAAAATTGAAGTAGAAGGTGCCAAATCCATGCATATCAAGGTTGTTTGACTCGCCATAGTTTGTTCTTTATATCCTGCAATTAACAGATTAATCATTAGTTATTTGAATAACAAAAAATAATTCATTAATGTAGTTCAAAATAACAGGATGCCTATGATTATAGAGAAAACAGGTGTTTCCAAGGCATTAGAGAGATGATCAATCACAAACAGATTGATTGATTTTCATATGAAAAACATATAGGATATTAATGATGGTTTTAGGGTCATAACATAGGAATTTACTTACCCTAATGCACAAATTGAATGATATGCATACTATGACCATTTCAAAACCAGAGCCCATATTAGAAATCCTAGATTTTCCAAATCCATGTATCAGAGTGAAAAGGAGAGAAAATTTGAAACTGTGGTATTTTAGAGCCATTTCTATCGGAGGAGGAATGCTGGAAGAGTAATTTTTCCTGTGATATAGAGGTATCGAGTAATAGTTTTTACTATATTTGATTTGCGTATGGAACGATTATGGATGCAGATGGTTATGTAAGACTTCAAAGTAGTTTCTTTCAGAGTGAAAAAGTTTAGCATTGTATTCACACTCAGATGCCAAAGCATCGAGCAATATTCCTTTTAATATTTAATTTCGTGTCAAAATACTGGGAGCTCGAAGGATTATGTATGAGTCTTTTGAAGTTGATTCTATCAAAGTGAAACAATTTACCCTTTTATTCACAATCCAAATAAAAAGAGTGGAAGAATATTCCATTTCTTATAATGTTGAATTTCATGCCAAAATATTGGAAACGTGAATGGTTATGGATGAGTCTTTAGGAGTTGTTTCTTTCAGAGTGACACAGATCACCCTTTTATTTATACTCTGAAAAAAAATCATTGAAGAATATTCCCTTTTAATATTTCGGTTCTCATGTCGAAAGTCAAATTTTTAAAAAGTTTAGGGGAATGGAGTTAGAATTTAATGATCGACATTCAAAAGATTCAGGAATTTTCAAAGCTTTGATGAGAAGGGTATAGAATAATATTTCCTTCCTCGAGATAATTTCTATCTCGCTAAAAGGAAAAATAAATGCATGGATGACGATTTGTATTATATAGCATGGACCAATTGACGATGAAAAAATCATAAGGTTTTCATGGTGTAAGCATAATGCTTCAACATCCACATGTTTATCTATTGAGAAATGATTGATATACATATTGATTAACAACAGGGAAGGATGTAAACATGATTTGTTAGACTGTATTCATCAAAGTTGGAAGTTGATCACAAGAGATATTACTCTGAAATGGAAAATAGTAAGAATGGGTGTTGATGTTAATCTGAACAATACTTTAAATGTTGAGAAAGAACAGATAAGTGTAGCAAGGATAATGATAAATTGACTTAGAAATGAAGATAACAGTAAAAAGAGAACATTTATAGACTGTATCAAAAAAGGAACAATTTCCCTATGTCAATACCTTTCCAAGCATGTAGTAATATAGTACCTTGTAAAAAAACATTAGTATAGGGAGAAACCACTTAAAATATCTCATGAATGAGATATTTTAAATGGGTTGTTGTGGGGGATTCACATCACCAGGTTTTTGTTTAATGCATAATTCTCTCAGTGGGCCATTTTCCCTGTTACAGGAGCCCTGATTTGACCTTAATAAAATCATCATTGGATTGGTTTTCCCTCTGGGTTTTTTTTCATGGGTTTATACCTGAAAACATTGGTGTCTATGTGTGTTTGATTTGGTTTCCTTTTTTATATTTCCACTGTCTGTTTAGTTGATTACTCATATGTGATTTTAGTAGATAAAGTGATTTTATTTTGAGCTCAATGTTGGGTGTTGTGTAGAGTAGTAAAAGATCAACATGGTATTAGTGCATACCAAGGGTTGAATCCACTTGGAAAAATAAACATGGTATCAGATAAAGGTTTCTCTTGGAGGAAAAAAAATGCACATGTTATCAACATATCTATAAGATCGCAGTGACTAGGGAAGAGATAGATTTCAGATATATGGTTACAGGAGCATATCTATGGGATCATAAGTGTTTAATTGGGTGTTTGAAGGACTAATCACATATCCACATGATATCTTATAACATCTATAAACCAATAGGAAAAAAATGAAGGATTGATTTCTGGGAAACATCATAGCCAAGGTTTTGAAGGAGAGAGGGAGCACATGGGAGTATAGATGGAATTATTCTCATTTTCCTATGTCATATAATTAGGAGGAAATATGGAATTATTCTCATTTTCCTATGTCATCTAATTAGGAGGAAAGATGGAATTTTTCTTGAGTTCTTGATCCATGAAGGAAAGTGACTCAAAGGGATATTAGATGGGTGAA
Source organism: Picea sitchensis (assembly GCA_010110895.2). Classification (NCBI taxonomy): domain Eukaryota; kingdom Viridiplantae; phylum Streptophyta; class Pinopsida; order Pinales; family Pinaceae; genus Picea; species Picea sitchensis. The sequence continues at coordinate 19,860 of SNQJ01S0010120.1, read as the reverse complement.
TAAGGACGTTCATTCAAAGATCAAAGGAAGACAAATATATTGGAGTCAACGACTCATAGTTAGAGAAAACAAGAGTGTAAGGTAGGGTTTGAGGAAACGAGACAAGGGGAAGCAAGGGATATATAATTCAACCAACGAGGTCGAAGGACTTATATTGAGTTTTGTAGGGATTTTCTATTTGATGATTTGTATTCCTTAGGGGAAATATTATCCTAGGACAATAGCCTGTAAAGGAATCCAAGGAGATATTCGATCATGGATCATAGAAGAGTGGCTGAAAACAGATAGTAGGTAGATCCAAAGGTTGATCATCTCATACGGAGACAACCTTTAGGTTGAGGTGGGAAGGAGTAGCCTTCCAAGTATGTCAATAAAGAGTCATGGTATGAGATGTACATGCAGGATTCTCAAGAGAAAAATACATATAGAACCATGTTTAGAGGTAGTGAGTCTTCAAATACCAGGTCATACCATCATGCAAAGGATATCTTCTGTTTCAAAGGGGTCATCCAATCAGGTGGATTAGAGAGCAATCATGGTCGAAAATAGGGTGGAAAATATAGAGCCAACTCCAGGATGGAGAAGTACCTTCCTCTCTAAGAGGGAGTGTTTATGTTAGTGGTAGCATCGAACATGTACTTCCACATTAGCATGTGTCTAGCATGTGAAATTCATCAAAGAATATTCTAGTCTTTAGTTTACTTTAGTTATAAGGAATTAATTAAAGTAAAATTGAATTTATTAGTGAATTGAGTTATTTAAGGAACATGTATAACATGCAGCATGTAATCTAAATCTTAAGTGAGTGTGAGAAGTAATCTGAACT
>SNQJ01S0010120.1:0-11759 GCA_010110895.2 Picea sitchensis | reverse complement strand
CACACATGGATTGACACGTGTTGAATACTGCCACGTGTCACTCTGATTCGCGACTTACATGTGCCTGAAATGTTGAATCAGTCTGACACTTGTCATTACTTGGTTGTGCCACGTCTTCCTAGATGACGTGGTATGCTGACGTGAGTTAGGTCGACGGTCTAGATCACATCTTGATCTGACGGTTCAGATTTAGTCAGGATTTCACACATCGCGATTTCGACACCCTTGTCATTCTGTGTTTTTGTCACTTCAAAGTCCTGATCCACGAAACTCCGTAATGGAGTCGTATTAACAGTCCAGATCACAACTTGATCTGATGGTTGCAATTACGTCGCGATTTCGCATATCGCGGTATCGGGATTCTTGATGTTAATATTCTTTGACATGTTCAACATTCGATCCTCGAAACCCCGAAATGGTCTTGTATCAATGGTCTAGATCTGATCTTGATTCAACGGATGCGATTAAGTCGCAATTTTCCATATCGCAAAATCAATATTTCTGTGGATGAAATTACTTGACATCTCCAACTCTCGATCCCCGAAACTCCGACATGGACTGGAATAAACAGTCCAGATTCAACCTTAATCTGACGGCTGAGATTAAATCGTGATTTCAGATATCGCGATTTCGAGAGGTTAGGGAACATTGTTCCTTTGACTCTCTAGTCAACGAACTGACGATCTATCCCCACGTGTCCTGCCTGAAGATGGGCGGTCCTCCTTCTTTAGGGATTTTGTGAGCCCTCTACTCCTTGCACTTTAAACAACGTGCAGGTTATCCTCGATCCAATGGTGGTCGGACCCTGTGCTTGGATCTAACGCCCGAGATCTATCCTCCATATCTGCGTGCTCCTCTTGTCTATATTGAGATCTGACGGTCATTGGGAATTCGGGATGAGATCCAACGATCACTGACGCTTCTCCTCCAAGTTTACGCATCCTCCTTACTTGGAAGAATTTCTAAGTGTCAAAGGCCTCGATATTTGATCCGCCTATGATCCTAAGTACATTATATCCCTTGAGCTTTAGCCATGAGTTAACCTCATCCCTGGTGCANACCTATGCACTGCATTCGACTCTGCGCTAATTCCTCCTAAGCTTACATTGTTCCTGTTTTTCCATTGATGCACACTCTGATCCTTCCATCAATGACAAGTGCATACTGCCTATAAAGCATGCCAACCAACCTCTGCAGTGTCTTCCCAAACTTCTTTTGATGTCCGTCTGTTACATTCTTCCTGCAGTGTCTTCCCGAACTGCTTCTAATGCTCATCTGTTACATTCTTTCGATATTCATGCCATCTTCACTATTGTACTTGCCATCAATGACAAGCATACGCTACCTGTTAAACTTTTGCCAACACACAAGGTGATAAAAAGGATACTATCGCTCCTTAGACCATTATTGGTGGGATATTATCATGGTATTATTGCTTTGTGTTCCCTTACGAGGGAGGGATGAAGTCCTGAAAGTGGAGGAGAATAACAATTGTTTTCCTATATTTGAATGGGATCAGGTGTTTGGCTCAAATAAATTCCCAATTATGATGTGGGAAGGGGAGATATGAAATAAGAAGCATCAAAATCTGAGATCAATCAAGACTGAAAAGGCTAGAAAAAACCAAGGAAATACTAAAGAGTCAATCCTCAGTATGGTTTCCAATTTTCTATTATGGATAAGTTTTCCCTATGGATAGGTGAAAACCCCCTTGGATCAATACCCCTTATTTTATCTAGGACAAAAGGAAAAAAAATGGTAACTACTTTCCCTTTAGACCTATTTTAACAATCATAGTAAGAGGAAAGAGATGGATGACATACCTTTATATGATGGTTGTCCTCGCTTCTCCAAACTTAACCTTGTTGAACAAGCTCCTAGATGTAATAAAAGACCTATAAGGAACAAGAGAAATCTACTTATTCTTCACTATATTGTTAGGAGAAAATAGATATATCTATGATGAATTTAACAACAATAGACATGCATGTAACAAGTGACACAAAAAATGAAGGGAATAGGAAAAGTTATGTATAAACGAAAAGCAATAATGAGGCACTTACAATCAAAGTTTATGTTGCAACAACCTCCTCCAAGCTCTCTGTTCCATCCCCTTGTATCTCACACAATCATAAGTATGATATTCTTCAATTATCTACCCCCTTCATGCAAGCATGACCCTCATTATATAGGAGTTGGAGGCTTAACCATCATGGAATATTTTTAGAAATGGTTGAGGATTTACTTCCATAAGTTGGGATTTATATTATCTAATGGATATTGAGATTACCTAAGATGGAGCCATGAGATATGACTCGAATCCTTGACCTCGTCTTATTATAACTAACCCTTAGAATAAGGTTAGCTAGCCATAACTCCCTCTAACCACTTCAATGCTCCCCCAACATTGGGCACACGGTGTTGGAAACACTCTCTATACATGGGTATGGGAGAATGGACAAGAGTTCAACACTCCCTATATATGGGTAGGGGAGGATTGACCATAAAAAATGGTTAAAATATAAAGGTAAAAGGTATTGTTTCGACCTTCTCATGATGATTTTTTCTCTTCTACAATTACTATGGATTATGACAAATGTTCTTACATGGTTTCAAAGTTGCGACACTTAATAAAGTGCATGAGACACTTAGTAAGGTGCGTATGACACTTGATAAAGTGCATACGACACTTAGTAAGGTGAATATGACACTTAAGTGCAACATTTGGTGGTGCGACATTTAGGTCTGTAACACCCATGTAGCCTAATATAATCCAAAGTGCTTCCATTGCACCTTGACCTACATGATGGCTCAGCTCCAGAGCATTGATTCTCTCCTATCCAGGATGCATTGAGGTTCAGGATGGAACTCTCACTCTAGTTCCACTTGTATCAAAGTCCAATCAATAACATGATTAGGTTCATGGAAATATTTATTTAATAAAGAAACATGGAACAAATTGTGATCACTGACAATAGGTGGTAATGGAAGTCTGTATGATACTAGACCCACTCTTTCCATAACTTCAAAATGTACACAATAACATGGTGCAAACTTAGCACATATCCCCATTCTCAGGGAAATTCTCTTGGGTTTCACTAAGAGATACACATGATCCCCCACTTTGAACTCTCTATGAGTTCTCTTATTATATGGATAGATATTTTGTCTATCATGATCTATCTTCACATTCTCCCTTATCTAATTCATTTCATGTTCCATTTCCCTCAAAAATTATGGTCCAAGTGTGATTTTATTCCCTAGGCTATCCCAACTAATTGGAACTCTACACTTCCTTCCATACAGAACCAAAAATAGGCTCATCTTCAATGATTCTTGGTAACCATTGTTATAGGTGAACTCTACCAGGGGCATATACTCTTCCCAATATTTATTTTTCCAATAGTATTCAACCCTTGGTATGTACTAATACCATGTTGATATTTTAACACTATACTCAACATCCATAAGTTATCTCAAAATAAAATCAGTTTATCTACTAAAAGCATAGCTAAGTAATTAACAAAACATGCAACAAAAATGTAAACAAGGAAACCAAATCAAGCACACATAAACACCAATATTTTTGGGTATAAACCACTCAAAAAAAATCCTAGAGGGAAAACTAGTCCAATGATGCTTTTATTAAGGTCAAATTAGGGCTCCCATAACAAGGAAACTAGTCCATTGATAGAATTATACACTACAAACAAACTTGACAACTCATGTGTTGTTGTATGACCCTGTACCATCATGTTTCTCGAGGCATACACGATTCGCTTTCGGCTGAATCACATATATACATGACTATCTACATTGTGTGTACAAAAATCCCATACAAACACTTATGTATGGCACATCTCTTTCCTCTAGTCTTTTTCCTTTGAAACCCACTTGATACTACCTTTTCTCTCTCTCATCATTGACTTATATGAACTCTATATGGAATTCCTTCTCCATCTATACAGGATATTAAATCAAATTGCTTTGTGATCCAACCCTCTAATCAATACTTGGATGAAATATATTCACCCAACCTGTGAGATCTCCTCACTCTAGTGTAGGAAAAAATCCTTCTTTTCTCCTACACTCCAACTAACAAAATTCATTCTTTTCTATCTCTGATATTGACATCTCACCAAATATATTGATCTTAGAAACTCACCAAGATCCTATTCTCTCAATCTTGGGATGTCACCAAGATCCTCACCTTGGTCTCTCGCCAACATTCTCTTGATCTCTCTCATCAAGAGTGACTTCCTCTCAAAGTCTTGATTGTGTCGAATCTCTCAACACAAGTGTCTTCCTCCTTCTCCTATCCTTTCTTTTATAATCACGAGTTAAAATCTATTTGTAATAGTCAAAGTGATTTATAGTTCAGATTACTTCTCACACTCACTTAAGATTTAGATTACATGCTGCATGTTATACATGTTCCTTAAATAACTCAATTCACTAATAAATTCAATTTTACTTTAATTAATTCCTTATAACTAAAGTAAACTAAAGACTAGAATATTCTTTGATGAATTTCACATGCTAGACACATGCTAATGTGGAAGTACATGTTCGATGCTACCACTAACATAAACACTCCCTCTTAGAGAGGAAGGTACTTCTCCATCCTGGAGTTGGCTCTATATTTTCCACCCTATTTTCGACCATGATTGCTCTCTAATCCACCTGATTGGATGACCCCTTTGAAACAGAAGATATCCTTTGCATGATGGTATGACCTGGTATTTGAAGACTCACTACCTCTAAACATGGTTCTATATGTATTTTTCTCTTGAGAATCCTGCATGTACATCTCATACCATGACTCTTTATTGACATACTTGGAAGGCTACTCCTTCCCACCTCAACCTAAAGGTTGTCTCCGTATGAGATGATCAACCTTTGGATCTACCTACTATCTGTTTTCAGCCACTCTTCTATGATCCATGATCGAATATCTCCTTGGATTCCTTTACAGGCTATTGTCCTAGGATAATATTTCCCCTAAGGAATACAAATCATCAAATAGAAAATCCCTACAAAACTCAATATAAGTCCTTCGACCTCGTTGGTTGAATTATATATCCCTTGCTTCCCCTTGTCTCGTTTCCTCAAACCCTACCTTACACTCTTGTTTTCTCTAACTATGAGTCGTTGACTCCAATATATTTGTCTTCCTTTGATCTTTGAATGAACGTCCTTATTCACCCATCTAATATCCCTTTGAGTCACTTTCCTTCATGGATCAAGAACTCAAGAAAAATTCCATCTTTCCTCCTAATTAGATGACATAGGAAAATGAGAATAATTCCATATTTCCTCCTAATTATATGACATAGGAAAATGAGAATAATTCCATCTATACTCCCATGTGCTCCCTCTCTCCTTCAAAACCTTGGCTATGATGTTTCCCAGAAATCAATCCTTCATTTTTTTCCTATTGGTTTATAGATGTTATAAGATATCATGTGGATATGTGATTAGTCCTTCAAACACCCAATTAAACACTTATGATCCCATAGATATGCTCCTGTAACCATATATCTGAAATCTATCTCTTCCCTAGTCACTGCGATCTTATAGATATGTTGATAACATGTGCATTTTTTTTCCTCCAAGAGAAACCTTTATCTGATACCATGTTTATTTTTCCAAGTGGATTCAACCCTTGGTATGCACTAATACCATGTTGATCTTTTACTACTCTACACAACACCCAACATTGAGCTCAAAATAAAATCACTTTATCTACTAAAATCACATATGAGTAATCAACTAAACAGACAGTGGAAATATAAAAAAGGAAACCAAATCAAACACACATAGACACCAATGTTTTCAGGTATAAACCCATGAAAAAAAACCCAGAGGGAAAACCAATCCAATGATGATTTTATTAAGGTCAAATCAGGGCTCCTGTAACAGGGAAAATGGCCCACTGAGAGAATTATGCATTAAACAAAAACCTGGTGATGTGAATCCCCCACAACAACCCATTTAAAATATCTCATTCATGAGATATTTTAAGTGGTTTCTCCCTATACTAATGTTTTTTTACAAGGTACTATATTACTACATGCTTGGAAAGGTATTGACATAGGGAAATTGTTCCTTTTTTGATACAGTCTATAAATGTTCTCTTTTTACTGTTATCTTCATTTCTAAGTCAATTTATCATTATCCTTGCTACACTTATCTGTTCTTTCTCAACATTTAAAGTATTGTTCAGATTAACATCAACACCCATTCTTACTATTTTCCATTTCAGAGTAATATCTCTTGTGATCAACTTCCAACTTTGATGAATACAGTCTAACAAATCATGTTTACATCCTTCCCTGTTGTTAATCAATATGTATATCAATCATTTCTCAATAGATAAACATGTGGATGTTGAAGCATTATGCTTACACCATGAAAACCTTATGATTTTTTCATCGTCAATTGGTCCATGCTATATAATACAAATCGTCATCCATGCATTTATTTTTCCTTTTAGCGAGATAGAAATTATCTCGAGGAAGGAAATATTATTCTATACCCTTCTCATCAAAGCTTTGAAAATTCCTGAATCTTTTGAATGTCGATCATTAAATTCTAACTCCATTCCCCTAAACTTTTTAAAAATTTGACTTTCGACATGAGAACCGAAATATTAAAAGGGAATATTCTTCAATGATTTTTTTTCAGAGTATAAATAAAAGGGTGATCTGTGTCACTCTGAAAGAAACAACTCCTAAAGACTCATCCATAACCATTCACGTTTCCAATATTTTGGCATGAAATTCAACATTATAAGAAATGGAATATTCTTCCACTCTTTTTATTTGGATTGTGAATAAAAGGGTAAATTGTTTCACTTTGATAGAATCAACTTCAAAAGACTCATACATAATCCTTCGAGCTCCCAGTATTTTGACACGAAATTAAATATTAAAAGGAATATTGCTCGATGCTTTGGCATCTGAGTGTGAATACAATGCTAAACTTTTTCACTCTGAAAGAAACTACTTTGAAGTCTTACATAACCATCTGCATCCATAATCGTTCCATACGCAAATCAAATATAGTAAAAACTATTACTCGATACCTCTATATCACAGGAAAAATTACTCTTCCAGCATTCCTCCTCCGATAGAAATGGCTCTAAAATACCACAGTTTCAAATTTTCTCTCCTTTTCACTCTGATACATGGATTTGGAAAATCTAGGATTTCTAATATGGGCTCTGGTTTTGAAATGGTCATAGTATGCATATCATTCAATTTGTGCATTAGGGTAAGTAAATTCCTATGTTATGACCCTAAAACCATCATTAATATCCTATATGTTTTTCATATGAAAATCAATCAATCTGTTTGTGATTGATCATCTCTCTAATGCCTTGGAAACACCTGTTTTCTCTATAATCATAGGCATCCTGTTATTTTGAACTACATTAATGAATTATTTTTTGTTATTCAAATAACTAATGATTAATCTGTTAATTGCAGGATATAAAGAACAAACTATGGCGAGTCAAACAACCTTGATATGCATGGATTTGGCACCTTCTACTTCAATTTTTGCGCTTGAATATTCTTCCCGCTAGGTATAGGTTTTATTGACAGACACAAATTATCATACCGAAGAAGTTCATTCCCTGAGATATGACATGTTATACAAAATATTGAATACTGGATATTTTCCTACTGAATAAGAAGACCTCGAATCATAATCGAACATCCAAAAGAGCGGAATTCACCTGATAGTTTCATTGCCTACATTATTCCCTTACAAGAATGCAACCCACTAGTGATTTAAGTGATTTAACCCTAGCACAAGCACAATTATGAATAAATTCAGGTTATAGATAACATCTTTGCAGCCTAAAGATGTCAGTACAATATATCACCTTCCTGGACCTATGTTCTCCCTCAATGAGCCTTTCCTAAAGGGGTTTTCTCAAAAGAACAAATGTTGAGCCACATTAATGAAGAACTCATGGGTAGACATGGACAAAATTTTCAAGAAAGGGAATAATCATATCCCTACACAAGAGTTAAAATCACCATACAAAATGGTGATAGCAATGTTGAATCGATTATATGGCTAAGAGACGTGCACAAATTTTCAGAAATATTGGTTACATATGGACCATACCATTGTGAAGATAGGATAAATTTTCTACTGGGCCGAGATACTGACTTTCAACATATGTATCAATGTGAAAAATGTATCAAGTATGAAAAAACTGTGTTTCTACATGTCAACTTATTTAATTGATTCCATTTGTTCCTCAACTCGATTTCCCAACCAAGGATGGAATTGGGATCTAAATCAGACTCTTGTCCATTTATATTGCTATGATCTTTGGTAAATAAATTACAAGAGTTATTTATATGAAAATTGTGATCATTACCTCTCTACTCTTTACACTATCATTTTTGGGTTCCCAATGTATAAAATTTCAAGTGAAGTTAGATCTAGGATGAAAGGGATAGTTGATTGGTATCTAGAAAAATATCAAACCAATGTCAGAGTATATGGGCCTATAGGATCCCCTCATATTTTCCATACTTTGTCCCAGATCACCTTTTAATGAGAAAAATAGCCTATCAAACCATAAGAATAGGGGTTACTTCTTTTCTCATGAGAAATTGTAAATAAATTCAACCTCCTTTTCCCATGCACATAGGAAACTATAGTCTATTAAATGGATAATGTTAACACTCTGTAATTTTTTTTGGATAATAAAAAAAATGACATAGGTAACCTACAAACCACTTTAGAGCTGGGTACTAGCCTTCTCAGCTCAAAGAGGGCTCTCTTTTGTCACTTAATCTTTAATAGACAAGTTTTCTTTAACAAATCATTGGCTAGGTTTTGTTTCTTTGAAGGGTTTTTTATAATTTTGCTGGCAAGGAAGGGGAGGGACACTTAGGGCTATGGAGTCAAACTTCTGAAAATGAATGGAAGAACTGACTGGTCAGTAGAAATATTCAAAGGATAAAGGATAAATAAGGCGATAAATATGAGTTATAAATAGTAATTTGTAGAGTGTAAGAAAAAATAAAAAACATATAACTGTATCAGAGCATTAAATAAATGAATTCTGACTTAGTTAGGAATAACTTAACATAGTTTAAATTTTTTTAACCAAGGGCATCACAAGATTAATTCTAGGCCTTTAACTATCCATTTTAAATAGAAGACAGTGTAAATGGAATAAAAAATATAGGAAATACATATAAAGAGAGAAGACAAAACTCAGACCACTACCATTAGAATCTTTTCATGGAAACTTCAAGACTTCTACATGTGTATTCTATTCATCTTCAAAAAACTATATTCAAATTACAAATAGCTAAACTCGTGCCCTTGAACTTATGCCAACTCCTAATACATTTGAAACTCCTAATATTTATACAAGTTGAGTTCCTTCGGTTTTGAAATCGATTACAATGATCAAAATGAAACGTTTTGGTTTTGAAACCATTTACAATGATTAAAATAAGACGTTTCTGTTTGGGAACCGATTACAATGATTAGTAAGGAACATTTATTGATCCAGATTGTGACTCCTTTGGCGCTTCAGTCTCATTCGTTTCCACTTTTTCTGTTCTGGTCTTCCACATGATCTGCCATCTTTAGTGACATCTGGCCATAATCTACTAGACCCTGGAAAACTACACTTTGTCTTACCCATTCGTACTATCTCCTTCCATTGCAAGTCTAAAGGGATATCATAATCTATCATTTCCCTTATCAGGATCTCTAATTCAATGTAGGAAGCATATGACATGATTGGTAGTCCCAATTTGACTTCTTTGAACTGATTCAAAATTTCAAAGTCTGTAATCAGATGCTCCACTAATGTATCTCGCTTTAGATTTTCCTCCAAGGTTTCAAGCTTGGAGTGATCTCATTTCTGAACCTATGTTTTATTTACCATGACCCTGTATCCTAACCATTATAGATATTGACACCATGATTAGACAATGATGTGATTGTACTACATGTTTTTTGACCAGATAGTGGAGTAGGAAGACCGATCAACTTCCAATTGACTATTATTTACCCGAGGTTCAAGAATATTTACCCAGTGAGGACCTATTCTTCTCCCAATCTTTCACTTACTAGCGAAACCCTAATATTGGAACCCCAGAGTATCATATACCTTCATCTCTTAGCGACTTCATAGATTCCTCTTATCTAAAACTTGAACATTTACTACTTGTTGGTGGTGGTGGTATTCCTCCATCACTTCCAAACTCTCTACCTCTAACACTAAGAGGTGAATCATAAGATAATTATGATGAGGAAAAAAACTCTCAAAGTGAGTCTAAAGGATAAGGGAACTTGCAATTGGTCTTATATAACCCTCAAGTCATGGATGGAAACAACCCAAATGCAAGTCAACCTTATAAACCTTGGTTACTCCTAGACATTGTCTTCATACCTGGAGAACTCCATGAACTACCTAAACACCCTGGAACGTTTCTACCCAAGTTTGATCTGGAGAGGAAAGATTCAGTCGAGGACCATGTCAATAAGTTCCTATTAGCCATAAGGCTACAAAACATTCGACATGATGATTTCATATGTAGGTTATTCCCTCATACGCTTTAGAACAAATCCACCACCTGGTTCTACTCCCTGGATCAAGCCTCTATTACTAGTTGGAGAATATTCAAGACTATTTTCCTTAAGAAATTTGGGGAAGATAAAATGCCACCCACATTGGTATTAGATATTTCAAGAATAAAAATGGATACCAATGAAAAGGTTAAATATTTCAATCAACATTTCATGTCCTTACTTAAACAGATTCCTCAGGATTCCAAACCTGTCGAAGATGTCACAATTAAATTTTATACTTCAACTTCTCCCATGTCCATGTCCCTGTCCATGTTTGTAGAAAACATAGAGAGAGATACCTTGGATTCAACCTTTCAAGTGGCCCTAAAAATTGAAAAAAATATGTTAAGTCTAAAGGGAAACCCAAGGGCCTAATCCTCCAAAGATAAATCCAACACTAAATCCAAAGCCTCTGTTACCAAGTCATTGGAAGAAAAGAAATATATTGATTCTATGGATATGGAATCCCTCCACAAAATTTTCAAGAAATTTTCTAATGAGCTGTTTGATTTGAAGAAACACAACGAGGAAGGCTCTTCTAATACCAGGAAGTTTTTTAAATTTCCATCTAAGAAAGAGAAGAGCACTCCCCCAGTCAAAAAAACAACTTCTTCAGCATCAGAAGGGATTAATATGGAAGATATTGTTCAATCCCTACAACATTGGGCCACTGAAAATATAACTAAATCTAAAGAGGGAGAATACGATGAAAACGAACAATCAAAACAAACCCAAGAATCAAATGAATTACCTAAGAAACATGTGAATTCATTTTGGGACATGGAATATGGAGTGGGAAAATAAGGAGAAACAAAATAAATACATATGTTTGAGAATGTTGTAACCATTAGAAGTGAAAGAAAGAAGGCTTAGAAACCCCTACTTCTTCTGATCCGCCTGAAAATGATACTTGTTGGGCTCTAAATATGTCCTAAAAACAACCTTAGTTTAACATTAATTTATCAACCCAAGGATTCATATTTTATCTCAAGAATGTTGGCAAAGTTTATGCAGGTAGCCTAAGCTCGTGTAGCTAAACCAGATCTGAGTTCATCAACAATCAAGTTCCTCAAACGTTCACCAAAGATTCTAAGAACTAAATGAGATTGAAATCTGATTACTAAGATGTTGTAAAATGAAAG
>SNQJ01S0010119.1:176276-186305 GCA_010110895.2 Picea sitchensis | reverse complement strand
GATAATTTCATAACAAATAGATGCATATTAGAATAATCACACCTGGGTTGCATCATTCCTCTGAATGTGTTGGATCTTGAGATCCTTCTGGATCTATGGCAAAAGATCCCTTCTCCTGCAAATACTCTTTACGGTTTAACCATTAACCATATGTGAGTACATACCTCGGATAACATTTGCAGGTAGTGGCTCCATCTGGTAGCAATGATAATCATTACCAAAAACTTCAAGAGTGATTACAGCTGGTTCTACGGCTGTAACTGCAACTGCAACTGCAACTTAGGGTTTTATGAGGAAACCCTAATTTTTCAAACTTCGAATTTTGAAATTCTGATCTAGAGGATAGATGTGCTGGGTTGAGGTGAGTTAGCTGGTGCAGTCGGAATTTCAAAAATCCAACTTTTACCCCCTCAAACTTGATCTGCGGATTTCTGGACTGGTGCTTCTGATACTCTGGTACTTCTGGTACACTGGCTTTCTGGTACTTTGTGAAACTAGGGTTTCAATTTGCGGAAGATCCATCCATTGAAAAGGTACGCTCTAGGTGCCAAATTGATCCTTGGGGGAGGGTGCAGCTTTCTAGGAGGTTAGGGAGCTGAAAACACTCACTTTTGCAAAACCCTAATTTTTGGGTACGATAACAGTGACGTTTTTCCTCTTGTAAATTGTGCTTCCTTCAGGTTAGCTCTGAAACCATGTTATTGTTTATGCCGTTATTATAGTTCTTTGCATTTCATTAGATAAGTGCATAATAAAAACAAGATGACTGAGAAATACACATACACAAGAGACACGACATTTATCCCGGGAAACCCTCTAGGGGAAGAAAACCCAACAAAAACTTCCTTATCATAAATAGCTTATACAATGTTCAAGAGATAACTCAAACCAATACAGATAGTCCTCCCCAAGAGATGTGCCACTCTTCTTCTCCTCTCTCCAACTGGTAATTGCAACTTGCCTCATAAGATAATGAGTAAGTGAGTTGTGTGTTAGAAGTGAGGTGCTAGCCTCCTATTTATACAGGACTGGCACGTGTGAAAGGTCACAACTGGTAGGGCCGACCTCTCACTCTGGGTGGGTAAACCCACCTTTAATTAATTCAGGGTCTTCCATAATAACTGTTGGGGCTGACTTCTTATTCTGCGCTTTGTAATTGTCTGATGACCAATCCACAAAAGGGGATTTGGTCCTTATACAATTACCGACATGATTAATACACAATGGGGATTAATCCAATAACAATAATAATAATAATAATGACATGATTAATCCACAATGGGGATTTAATTCAATAATAATAAGAATGCTCTTCGCAGTTACATTATTTCAACAGAAATGTACATAGATATCTCGGATATCGAATAATCTAACAAAAATATATTAGAGATGAAACCATAAACACAAAGATACAATAATACACAATTTATATTAATGAGTGAAATGTATAAAGAGTATAAAAATACAGAGTGAAAGACTCGCTAGAATGGTGTCATCTTATCTCTGAGAAGAGATGTGACAACTAATTGCATTCGAGAGAAGATGATTGTTACAATGAGTCTCTAATGGCCTTTTTAACATAAGGAAAATCTAAAACCCCAACTCCCAAAGATGAAAATCAAAAAGGTTTGCGGGCCCCGATGGGGGTAGTTGATACATCAATTTCCCGGGGTCATAAATTTTGCATACGGTCTCCGTTTGGGTCCCTTGATACACCATTGGAAAGGTATAACTGAGAAGAATGATTTTGGACTAGCCTTGGAAAATACAAATAGCAATTTCCTGGGGCCCAAATCCCCCAAACACATCATTTAGGGCCTCAAAACAACCCCATAAGTTTGGAACCCGAAAAACTGTCGAAAAATTGTAAATGTGTTGAACCTGCACATAATAGATCTAGATAGAAAATACTACACACATTTGCAGAGAGAAATTGAGAAAGAAGAAGGAGAGAAAGAATGGAAGAATTCTCATTAACTGTAATGAATAATGAATAATTTACACATGATATACTCTGTATAACTCAATGAATGCGCACTAGAGGAGAACCAATGCACCATGGTGGTGGTCTAGAGTGATATGGACACACACCTACTATTAAGGGAGTGAACTTCCACCTAGTCTAGTCTCTCAGGTAGTTACGCGAGTGAATTGCCACCTAGCTGAGTTAACTAGTCAACCAGTCTTCAGTTAACTGACTGAACAAAGTGTAGTGAGGACTAGATCAAGTAATCAAGGGTAGTGCCTCAACTGTAGATAGGGAAATGAAAACTTGCTTCTTGCTTGACCAATAGATAGGCCCCTAACCAATACTGAGTGAGTAACCATATGTGGACTTGTGATCAATGCTATTGCCAACCCAGTCAAAATTAGTAAACCCAATGAGATCTAATCTATATTCTGCTACATAATGAATCCCAAAGGTGATGGTGCCTTGTACATATCGAAGAATATGCTTTGAAGCCTTCCAATGTAGCTCATGCAGCTCCTACATGAACCTGCAAATTGTGCCAACTGCATAAGAGAGGTCTGGTCTGGAGTGTGTGTGATACAACAAGCTCCCCACTAGATGTTTGTACAGTGTGCTGTCAAACATTGGAGTGTCCCTGCCATCCTCAAGTTTGACTCCTGATAGGAAAGGAGTCAGAGCAGATTTGTAGTTTGTCATGTGAAATCTCTCAAGGAGATCTTGTGCATTCTTGGCCTGAGACAATTTGATGCCTGATGCATCCTGACTAATCTCGAGTCCAAGGAAGAAGTGTAGTGGACCCATGTCTGTCATTAAAAACCTATCATGTAGAATCCTCTTGACTGGAGCAATCACTGAAGTCGAGCAACCAATGATCAATAAATCATCAATGTACAAAACTAAGAGTATAAGTGAATCATCCATCCTAAGCATGTAGAAATTCGAGTCTGATTTACAACGTACAAAGTTATGTGATAATAATTTGGAGTCGATCTTGGAATACCATGCCCTCGGGGCCTGCTTGAGGCCATAAAGGGACTTCTTCAGTCGACAGACCAAAGATGAGTGCTGCATAAATCCCTGGGGCTGCTCCATATAGATCTTCTGAGAGAGATCACCGTAAAGAAATGCATTCTTCACATCCATTTGATGGACTTCCCATCCCTTGGTTGCCACAATGGCAAGTGCTAATCGTATGGAATCCATATTTGCTACTAGAGCGAAGGTCTCATCATAGTCAATACCATGCACCTGCTGAAAGCCTTTGGCAAGAAGCCTGGATTTGTATATGCTAATCTGTCTATCCGTTGCACTCTTGATCCTGTAGACCCATCTGCATCTGAAAAGTTTCCTCCCAGAAGAAAGGGGAACCAAATTTCAAGTTTGATTCTCGAGGAGGGATTTGTACTCCTCCTGCATGGATGATTCCCAAAAGGGATTTCCAGTAGCCTCGCCATAAGACTGTGGATCTGAAGACTAAACCAAGAAAAGATGCCTGGAGGGCAATGGTTCAGTGGTAGTGAGTGAAATAGGAGGCTCCTCGAAATACGATCGAGACCGCTTAGTATCAGGTGGATCACCAACGAGATCCCTTACATCCTGAAGAGTAGTTTGTGCCCACTTGGGCCTCTGCTCTGGCTCTGCAATTGCATCTAGATGCTCTAACTGTCACAAACCCACTATGACATATTAAATTTTTTTCTTTTTCCTCAAGGGACAGAATCCTCAAAGTCCTACGGGGGCCTAGCACAGGCTAGTTCTTTCCTGTTCACCTCCTTGTGATCGTGGGTTAAGACCACAGGCCAAACAAACCAGGCACCTTTTCGTGTTTCGCAACTTAGCGATACAAGTGAGTCCAATCTTAAAGGTAGAATGGTGAGGGGGTTCTGGAATGAAACCCTGGCCGTAGATCTGGGTGCACAGATTCTGGTCGTCTAGATCTACCTGCCACTTAACGACAAGGCACAAACTTCCTTTCTTTAGTCCCTATCTCGATAGGACCACATATGCGCCTAAATGTAAGCGCCTTTCAAAACTCGTGACCTCGCGAGTCATGAGTCGAAGACCCTTGAATTTTATTCACCAATCGTCGATACCCGAGGTTCCGATATGGTATGGCTTCCCTCTGTCAGCACCTTCAGAGCGTGACCGCTGGCTAGGCTAAGCGCTAGCACCTCTCGCTACTCGCCACTTCATGAGTTTCAACGTCGAGCTCCCATACTCTCATCTCGCGAATCTCCGAGACACGAGAAGTCAATGGAGTGTTGACTCCTTTCTTTGTCAGTTCCCTCCACACGTAACCGTAGGCTAGTGCTTAAATACCAGCGCCTCTCACAACTCGCACCTTTGTGAGTTCGTGGGTTGAACTCTTGTGCCCTTTTGTTGTGATCTCCCGAGATGCAACAAGTCAACGCCGGGTTGACTCCTTCCTTGATGCTTTTCGCTACTCACAACCTCTCATGTTGAAGCGTCGATCCTTCACGCTCTTATCCCACGAATCCCCAAGATGCGAGAAATCAACAGAGCGTTGACTCCCTTCTCTAGGCAACGCATATCCACCTGTCAACCACACAGGCCCCACCTTGGGTTCTGTCACATGTCCACACCTGCGCCTCGGATCTTGGCACTTCATGACTTCTTCAGTCGAGACGAGGTCCACTCAACCTCCGTTCCTCCAAATGCGTGATACGTGCGGTGAGGCTCTGATCCAACGATCATCTTCGTCCTGGATCCTACGGCTGTCGCCGCACCTCGCGATTTCATGACTTGAGTTGTTGGGCCTTTATGATCCTTTCTTATGAGAACCTGAAGTACGAGAAGTCAACAGGATGTTGACTCCCATTTCAAATGACACGTGTCCACCACCTGTCACCACTTCTCCCTCTCTCTGGGCATCTTATCGTCACACCACTTGCCAACCACGTGGGTCCCACCAAGCAGACGTGCCATGTGTTGCACAAGCTCTCGCTACTTGCAAGATCGTGACTTCTACAGTCGAAACTGATTCCCCTCAACCTCCGAGACCCCGATATGTGATATGGCGAGGAGGTCCTGACTCAATGGTTGCTCCTACTTCTCGCTATTCAGGACTTCGCGACTCCAAGGGTTCGGTCTTCCACCTCCAAACTCACGAACCCATGATACACGATGTATCGAGACGACAGATCCCATGACTGTCCTTCCTCTTTGATCAACGACCCAGATCACATCGCGATCTCATGAATCGGGACTTCGTGACTCTAAGAACCTGGTCTTCCACCTCCAAACTCACGAATCCCCGATATGCGAAATGGTCAGATCTCTGCCACCTGTCCTCCAACATGGACGGTCCCGATGTCTTCGGAACTTTCGGGACGTAGTCGAGTTCACTCTCCCACCTAAGTAAAGGTTAAGATCGACGACTTATAGAGCTCTGACGGGTCCTTGGGATCTACGATCCAGGATCCCATCGCTATTTGTGAAGGCTGAAAGGGCGAGGTGTTAATGTCTACGCTCCTTCTCTAGATCCGTCCGTGTTGACAGGCTTGGGGTATTCCTGAAAGGATTCTGACCTTTCATTTACCAAGTGATAGGGTATTTTATTTCTATATTTGAACTCGCTATCCCTTCTGAGCTTGAATCACAAAGTTCAAACTCTCGGAGCTTCAAGCTCCCATGACCCCAAGACCTTAGAAAGCTACTATTTCTTGCATAAGGGTTCTAGACACAGATTGCATGAACCCTCAGACGGTTCTCGGGCAATTATCCCTGATCTTAATCAAGTCTCTGGTAAGGTTCAGTACAGTTACAAGGTTTATGGGGTAACTCTTGGAAAGGAGTACTCTCAAGGGGCCTTCCTAGAATATTACGAGAAACTAAGAAAATAAGGCGATTCTTGGTGGAGTGAACTCATGTCCCAGACTTAATAATTTGTGCAGAAAACAACTATGGCATGTAAGCATATACAGACATCCATTCTATCAAATCAAACATTTAGGTAAACACTTCTATTCAGAACTATTTACAAGCACATAAAACTGAACATGCGATTATGGCATTAACTTCAAATAACACTTATCAGAAATAACAACAAAGGTGATGCAACTGTTGAGAGGGGTGCTCGTTTCCACCCAACCGTAGGCTCAGCGACTCCCAACGGATTTACCACTATCCACCCCCAAGATGAGACCATGATGATGCGAGACTGTGTCTCGGTTTGCCAGTGACCGAGAACAAGGGTTACTCTCCCCCTTCTCTGCTATCACTCACTCTGCATATCTCCAGAGTTCTTCCTCCTTTTCTCGTGTCTGCCCCCTCTGCTTCTTCCTCACGCATTTTCCTCTTGCGATGTTGCATGTGGCATGATTTCCCTCATGGTGGTCAGGCCTGAGGCTCCTATAGATGGGTGGTTCACTTCCCCCATCCCTCATTAATTCCTGAGGAGCCATCTACCTACCAACCTGCGAGTAATTTATTTCGGGCCAGTGAGTCACCCTTGGTTCTCTGGGCCAGTGAAGTCCAAATATGGTATTGGTTTTCGGTGGAAGTTAACGCCACCTTTCCAGGTGCCTTCCACCACCTTTCTTCAACCATCGTGGTCTCTTTTTCAACATATCCCCTCTCAGCAGTCCTGCAATATATATTCATAATATTATTCACATTCATCGACCTTTTTCACAAGGTCCTTTTACATCACACATTCACATTTTTGAGTTTGCCACAGTTCTTGGCCAGTATAGTTATTTTTACAAACTGGGGGAAACAGGGTGTTACACTAACTCTGCATCTGACTGTATTGACTCTGTATCTGAATCATTCGATTCCTCTGAATCATAACTCTCATATGAAGAAGAGTGGGCATGTGCATGATCATCATCTCAAACAGGTGGAAGAATGAAGGTGTCTGCATGCGGATGCTGAGGTACATGCGAGACACTTTTCTCGAATTGGACACTACACTCAATGATGAGCCGGTCCGAGATAAGATCAATAAGCCTATATCCCTTCACACCGTTGGGGTATCCAACAAAAATAAATTCAGTGCTTTGTGGATCAAGTGCCTTCCTCTTTTCAGAGGGAGTCCGGGCCCATGCACGTGAACCAAAAATACGAAAGTAGGTCACTTCTGGTTTGAGGCCCCTCCAAGCCTCATACGGAGTCTTATCCTTGATAGATCTATGGGGAGATATGTTTTGGATGTATGTTGCACAATTAAGTTCTTCGACCCATAGTCTCTGTGGTAGTGACTTTGCATGCAACAAGCAAGATGCCATCTCCTTTAGAGATCTATTTTTCTGCTCAACAACTCTGTTTTGCTGTGGAGTATAAGGAATTGTGTGATGCAACTGAATCCCTACCTCATGGAAAATATTATGGATCTCATGATTTACATACTCTCCCCCATTATTAGTTCATAGGAATTTGATTT
Source organism: Picea sitchensis (assembly GCA_010110895.2). Classification (NCBI taxonomy): domain Eukaryota; kingdom Viridiplantae; phylum Streptophyta; class Pinopsida; order Pinales; family Pinaceae; genus Picea; species Picea sitchensis. Next base: position 178,929 of record SNQJ01S0010119.1, on the reverse strand, counting down.
TCTTTCCGGACTATGTCTCAATAAGGGTTTTGAAATCTTTGAGGTGTTGAAAGACCTCATATTTTTGCCTGAGAAAGTAAATCCATGTAAAACGTGAGAAATCATCAACAAAAATGAGTACAAACCTCGATATGGTGATAGATGGATGTGGAAAAGGACCCATAAGGTCAATGTGGATCAGATATAAAGGCGCAAAATCTCTCTGAGACTTTCCTTTGTCGAATTTCTCTTGAGGGTGTTTTCCGAGAACACATCCCTCACATACTCCCTTGGAGAAATGGATGTCTGGTAGACCATTAACCAATATTTGCTTGCTAAGATGTTGCATGTATATGAAATTCAAATGTCCAAACCTTTCATTCCATATCCTACTACTTTCATCAGCATGGGTAAGAAGTAAAGCGGAATCTGGTTCAATGAATTCAAAAAATGTATACAATCTAGACTGATGATTTACCTCACCGGTAGCAACCTTGGATTTGGTTTGCATGTCATAGATGTACACGTCATTTGGTGTGAATATGAATTTCTTTCTGGTGTCAGAATTCGCCATATGATAAATAGAGATAAGGTTGATGGAAAGTTTGGGAACGTGCAACACATTCTTGAAGCTTTCGTTGGTGAGTTCAATCCTTCCTTTGCCCGTGACTTTGACTGAAGATTTGTCCCCCATTAGAATAGGAGGACCTTTGCATGCATCCAATGAAGAATATACTACTTTTGAGGCAACCATGTGATGCAATTCCTCTGAATCTACGATCCAAGCATTGAGAGAGGAGTTGATGGCAATCAAGGCATGGCTGGAATTGCCTTTCTTGGGATTATGATCTTTTGGATTCTTCTTCTTGGCACCCTTGGGAATGCGATCTCCAAGGTTGTTTTTATGAAGTATTTGAGACATTAGATCTATTTGTTTTTTCATGCATGCGAATTCTGGATGGAATCCTTTGTGACAGTACATTCATTTCTCCCCTTTTCTTCCATTCCCTCCTTTGGATCAGGAGGCATCGGTGAAGGGTTTTGTGTACCCTTCCTTCTTCAGATGTGCATGAGATTTCCTTTAGTCTCTATATTTATATTTCTGATATTGATGGCTTCCATCTTGCACAGTAAGTGCATGCACCTTTCGGCCTTTGATTTTTCCCATGTTGATGAGCTTGGTTTGCTCTTGTGTCAAGGATTCAATAAATTCCTCAAGAGAAGGAATCTTCCAGGTGGCTCCAGAGGTGAATTTGACTGAATGGAATGTGGAAATGAATACAGAGAATTCAGGACCAAATTTGTAGAGAATGGTGAGAACCATTTGTTTCTCCTCCTTATATTTATCAACCCCACAAGCTTTGAGTTGCGACATTAAATCCTTGAATTTTGTAAAGAAATCTTGGATGTTGTCAAAGATTTTGGATCCAATGTGATCAATTCCACCTCCAACATGTGTCCCCTCATCTCATCCTATTTTCCAAAGATACCTTCCAAGGTGTTTCAGGCTTCATTGGGAGTCTTACAGGAATATATGTGAAAAAGGAGATCGAGAGAAATAAGACTGCAAATTGTTCTGAATGCTTCATCCATTCGATTTAAGTACTTGGATTTTTCTATGGATGATGTCTGTTCTCTGTCTGTATTCAAGGTTAAACTGTACAATCCTTTGGTTCAGAGATGTATGACTATTTTCTCCTTCCATGCAAAGTAGTTGTAAGGTGTAAGAATGAATTCTTTTTGGAAATCCATCTTTCCGATGTCTTCAATATTTTGTACCTTCAAAAATTTTGGTGTAGATTTTGCTTAGCAGTCCATCGGATATGATACCATGTAAATGTGTTGAACCTATAAATAATAGATTTATCTAGAAAATACTATACACATTTGTAGAGAGAAATTGAGAAAGAAGAAGAAGGAGAGAAAGAATGAAAGAATTCTCATTAACAGTAATGAATAATGAATAATTTACACATGATATACTCTGTATAACTCAATGAATGTGCACCGGAGGAGAACCAATGTCCCATAGTGGTGTTCTAGAGTGATCTATACACACACCAACAATTATGGGAGTGAACTGCCACCGAGTCTAGTCTCTTGGGCAGTTACGGGAGTGAACTGGCACCTAGCTAACTTAACTAGTCAACCAGTCCTCAGTTAACTGACTGAATAGAGTGTAGTGAGGAGTAGATCAAGGAATCAAGGTTAATGCGCCAGTATGGTGATGATCCCAAGTCAATTTCACATTAGCATGGTGATGATCCCAATGTTGCATGGTGACAAAACCAATGCAACATCTAGACTCAACTCAACTAGTCAAACTGAAGAGAATATTCTCCCCTAAAATATAGGAGACTGGATAATGACTACTTATGACTAATAAACAAGGAAAAACCTTAGGAAAAAGAAATCCTAGGTGTGTGTGAAGTAACTCCAACAAAAACTGCGAAGGTGGGAAACTATTTTTTGAGCCAGTGGAATAGGTGGGTGACCACCAATATCCACCTGGATTAGACCTAGAACCAAATGTTGTGTGCTCAACAACTACAAATACTTGTAGTTGAAATGTCCAAATATTTTATGCCAAGTTTTCTCAAAGAATCATCACGTGCATTGAACGAGGAACCTAAAGAAAGTTCAAAACCAATAAACTTTCATAGCTGAGAACTAT
>SNQJ01S0010119.1:156941-167766 GCA_010110895.2 Picea sitchensis | reverse complement strand
AGATAACCAAAATCATTAACACCATATCCAATAAAGGTACACTTCTTGGATTTTTCCTCAAGATTTGTTCTATTTTCTTTATCAATATGGACAAATGCTTCACAACCAAAGGTCTTCATAAATGAATAGTTTACCTTTTTACCTGTCCATGGATCCTCTAGAATTCCACCATCCAAAGAGCTTGAAGTTCCTCTGTTTATTAAGTAAACAACAATATTTACAACATCTTCCCAAAACTATAAGGGAAACCCTAAATGTAATCTCATACTCCTTGCACGCTCCATGATTGTCATGTTCATCCTTTCTCACACACCATTTTCTTGTGGTGTTCCTGAAACTGTATTCTCTCTATGAATCCCATGGTATGAACAATAATAATCAAACTCCTTGTTGCAATATTCACCTCCATTGTCTGATCTGAGACACTTCAATCTTTTCCCTGTCTCATTCTCAACCAAACCTTTCCATTTCTTAAAAGTGTCAAAAAATCTGATTTTTGTTGAATGCAATAAACCCAAGTTTTTCTAGTTGTGTCATCAATAAAAGTAACATAATAACGAGAGACACCAAGAGATGATACATGAGTTGGTCCCCATACATCTATATGCACAAGCTCTAAGCTTTCACTCTTGTTTTCTTTTCCGACTCTGAGAAATCTGAATCTCTTTTGTTTTCCATAAGCACAATGCTCAAAAAAATCCAAATCAATTTGTTTAAGATCTAGAAAAAAAATTCTTTTGCGAAGTATCTGCATCCCCTTCTCACTCATGTGTCCAAGCCTATGACGCAACAATGTTGTATCCACTCATGTAGAAGCTAAAGATATAGAAGAGTTAGTATTACCAATACATAAATACAATGTACCTACCTTCTCTCCTTTTGTTATCACCAGTGATCCTTTGGTGACCTTCCACGCCTTATCTGTAAATATAGGTACACAACCTTCACTTTCCAACTGCCCTGTTGAGATTAGATTTTTCCTTAGATCTGGAACATGTATTACCTCTTTCAAAAACCATTGGTTTCCATTCATTTTCTTTATTTGTACCTTACCCATTCCAACAATTTTTCATGGTGCATCATCACCCAAATGAACCTGTCCAAAATCACCTTGAACATAATCTTGAAAATGTTTCCTATGGGCTGTGGTAGGAAATGAAGCCCCTGAATCTACTACCCAAGACTCAAAAATATTATCTATAGAAATAATCAAAGAATCTTGTAACACCACCTGTTACATTTGCTTCCTCATTTTTCTCATGTTGTCCACCTCTTTGTTTCTTTGGAGCTCTGCAATCTTTCTTCAGATGTCATTTCTTCCCATAATTCCAACACTCTATCTTTCTGAGTCTGGATTTGGATTTTCCCTTCCTAGAATTTCCACAGTTTCTTGAGCCCTTTCCTATATCCTTTTGTCTTTCTCTATTCTCCATGGTCAATGCATTACCTGACGTCTAACCTGTGCTTTTCCGTCGCATTTACTCACTAAGAATAACACCAACAACATCGTCAAATTTTAGAGTGTTTGAACCAGAGACAGAGTTACTTACAACCATGACCAAGCCATTCTATTTTTTTTGTAATGAGCACAGGATTAGAAGATCCTTGACCTCATCATCAAAGTCCACTTTTACAGAACTTAGCTGATTAGTAACCGTATTAAATTCATTTAAATGATCTGCACCAAACCCACCTTCTGACATCTTCATATTAAATAATCACTTCATTAGAAATACCTTATTGGATGTCGATGGTTTTTCATACAGTTTATCCATTGCATCCACCAGTTCCTTCATTGTCTTTTCTTTTGAAATATAGAAAGCTAGCGATGCTGCTAGGCTCAACCGCATCGCTCCTAGTCCATTTCTCTCAAGAGCCTCCCATTCTTCTTCCTTCATGGCAATTGGATTCTTTTCTATTCCACCTAATGGTAGAAATAGATCCTTCTGATATAAATAATCTTCCATCTGCATCTTCCATAACTGGTAGTTTTGACAGTTAAATTTCATGACCCTAAAATTTCTAGCTTCCATCATTTCTCCCACTCGAACCAAAAACCCTCTTTTCTTGCGAGTTACCTTTCGCTTTGATACCAGTTGTTAGAAAACAAGATTGTGGAGGAATAAAAATAAGACAAATGTGGAAATAAAACATAGAAGATACATAATACAATAAAGACACAGATATACATGGTTCACCCAGTGTGGGCTACATCCACTGGAGAAATTTCGAGGTCCTTCCTTTTTATTATCCAACAAAATGAAGCGAAACAACCTACAACACACCCGATGTAACTTCCTCTTCTTTCTCTCACAGTATCATCTCTCAGAATACAATATTCACAACAATACCTAGCCACAATACAATTCCCTCATAAAACAGGGTTTCCTTATAGGGAGAAAAACCCTAACATAACTTCTACCATCAAATCTGTGATGTTATATTAATGAACAGTCTAGATTGACTATGCAATTACAATATTTTACAAGGCAATTTTTCCCAAAATTTCACTTCGGGGGTGCTGCCCCCGAATCCCCCACTAGGGGGGGGGGATACAAAAATTGTCACCTCCCTGGTGACAATTGTGGGGGGAAAACCCCCCCACACCCCCTGTTAGGGAATGGAGTCCAAGAATGACTGAAACAAACCTTTGAATCAGGAAGATAATCAAGCTCCACAACCAACATATACTTGCTTGAGCATATTATGTCTTTTGTTTGTATTGAGTTTTGTGCTTACCTTTGGAAGTTTGAGCTACAAGAGATTGATTCTTAGATCCATAAACTTACATCTAATTGTATAAGATAAGATTATTCCCTGATAAGACATTAAAAATAAAAATAAAAAGAGGGCATTTAAAATCTGATCCAAGTGCATCCATAGTGGCATAAAAGATGGAAGAAAATATCTGAAAAAAGGACCTTCCAATTTAGACATAATAAAAAAATTGATTCTTCGTATCTTTTGGTTTTCCACAAACTTTCAAATATTACGAAAACAAATTGAATTTTGTAAGAAAATATTCAATGAAAGAATGCTCGTCATGTGCGAGAGATTATAATTCAACGTCCAATTGAAAAATTGAAAATTCATTGACTCTGCCAAATAGTGAATATAATTTGTCCTAGCTTTGTTTTGGAGTTTTACATTTAGCAATATGAAACAACAAATTGTTTGAAACATGGAAGCTAATCAAACCCATGGATTCATCAAGATTGTTTCTATATGAAAAATTTTCAATTTTCTTAGTAAACATAAGTGGAGCTTCAACCAAAAATCATCATAAACCTTTATATTGAAGAACCTATTACATATTGAGTTTCTAGATGCGATAGTTATGGGGAATTAGGAGCTCAACAATCCTATATTCTGCCATTAGAACAATAACCATAGAGAGTAGAAAAACAAAGAATACTAAAATGTGCCTTGCAATCTCCAAATCAAGCTAAAATGCATAAAATAAACCCCCCAAACACACAACACGGGCTCTAAAGGGTGATTTATACAACAACTAATTAAAAGAAAGAGATTTATGAAAAAATTAACACTTGGGAGACTACATCTAAGCATGAGAAGGGCATATCTAAAGGCGTGCTGCAAATCTAAGTGCCATAGAACATCCATCAAAGAGAAAGAGCCATGATCTAAACCAAAGGGCCAACAATCCAAGAGTATGAATGCTAGTAGTGCCAATTAACAAATAGAGGCAGTGAGCTCCACTCGAATCCAAAGGAAGACCACTTGGAGATGTGTGGAGATGCATGTGAGTGTAGAGGTCACAAGTAAGTCAAAGGGATTGAGATGAAAATATGGAAAATTTCCTAATTACTTTAGGTTTCCATTATTGCTAGTCCAATCCTACAATATACACTGAGAGGTGGGGCATTGATCTCTTGATTCTTGTTCCGAGTGTAGATGATTTTCTTCTCATAGGTAATTATTCATACATGATTTAGAATATTTAGCAAGCATTGATGGAGAAATTTGATATCATAGAACTTGGTCTTCTCCATTTTTTTCTTGGTTTGCAGGTCCTTCAATCTTCAAAAGAGATCCCATTTTTCAGCAGAAGTAAGAACTTAACTTACTTCAGTGTTTTGGCATCACTGATTGCAAGCCTATGCCCACTTTGTTTCCGTTAGGCATTACAATTTACATTATTTTCTATTCACCACATGTTGATCCTTTGTTGTACATGCAACTTGTTGGGAGTATACTGTATTTGACTCATACATGCCTTGACATTTGTTTTACATTTGGATTGTCTCTTGATTCTCTCAAGATCCTCATGAGAGTCACTGGAAGGAAACAAACACACTCGTCCTAATAGGGAGTATAACACTATGCAAGAGGAATTTGTCTTTGCATTGCGTATTAGGTGGGGCCTCTTCTTGAGCTTTCATAGTGACTACAACATAAACAAAACCAATAATGAGAGAGCATAAATAAAAACAAATGAAGTTAAAACACAAATTTTTTTGGCGATGGATTCTTCTTTCATAATCTATGATGAAATTGCATTGGCCAAGAGTAATGACTATGTGTTCTTTTGGTTAACTCAAAGTTAGCAGAAGTTGATGTATCATTACGCTCCAATACATCATATGCCTTTATCATCCTCTATCAACAATAGTTCATTTCATTTCATTATTATAGATTGTGGTACATGGTTTCCTTTCCTAAGTCTCTTTTAACTATATTTACTCTTTCTTCATGATTATTTTTGGATTTACTCTTTATCCATGATTATATTTGTATTTTATATATGACTTAATATAAATTAAGCATTTATAAGCATGATTTGAGCATATTTCCATTCTAAATTTAGAAGCTCTAATTCACTTTCTCTTCATGAAGATTTAAATTAACATATTTATATTAATACACAATCTAATATAAATTAAGAATCTATAGAAGAATGTTGAATGGGATCAAGGTTCATGATGGTCTGGGTGATGGGATCGGACAAGGGAATACGTATTTAGCTGATGTATGAATCATATCATCATCAAGGAGCTCGTGTGGTTACTTCAGTCTAGGGTCCACGTTAGTATGGATTATAGAACACATGTCGTAGACTATGGTGAGGATGACCTCATATCCTCGTCATGTATTTTGGACACATGATGAGTTGATGGAGATCTAGAGGGAAGCTAGGAAATTTAAGGATGATTTGGATTCTTTGTTGGAGGTAGGACCATCAACAACAGATGGAAATATGAAGATTAACCGAGATCCTTTTTTAGTGGATGAAGGATATGGAGAGGAGGGAAATGGTACACCAGTACCTAAGGAATGTTAGGGAAGGATGGATAATAGGTATACTTCTCATTTAGGGGGGACTTCGAGCCAAGTAGAGGGTGGTTTAGGTTTGCTAACAAAAAAAAAGATCGGCATACCAAAACCAAAGAATGATCAGGTTGTGGATAAACCTAGTTGTAGGAAGAAATGCTTGAGGAGTAGGAAGGAGCGAGTGGCAATGGTGTTGAGTTAGGACATTGGCATGGACAGTGTAGAAGGGATATGTATGAAATAATTGGTAGGTCAATTCAATAGAAATATCATGAAGGGGGGCTCGATGAAGCAATGGTTGGAGATGAGATAGATTAGAATCTTGGGATATTGTTTGCATTTCCATCTATTGCTAAGAGGGTGGATTTGTTTTGAGTTTAAGAAACAGGAGGATGCATACATAATCTTAAAAAAACATTGGTTATGGGGTTCCTTTGACCTTATTCTTAGCAAGTGGAAGCCTGAATTTGATCCTCATAGAAAACCCCTTCACTTACAACATATTTGGGTTCTCATGCATGTTTTACCATTGGAGTGAGGAGTGAGGAGGTGTTGAGGTTGATTGGAAGTTGGATTGGACATTTCATTGTTGTAGAGTAAAACTTATGGTTTATATAGGACAAGAATATGGTGAAATTTTTGATGGAATTTGACTTGTAGGAAGGATTATCAACTAAATTGGATATTACTAGAGGAAATTTAGTGTTACTACAACCACTAGAATATTAGCAGGTTCCCATATGTTGTTTGAAATGTCGGGAGGTAGGAAACCTTTAGAAGGACTTATTTGTGCATAAACCCTTATAGGATATTAATCAAAAAGTGTGGATCCGATATTGAAGCATAAAGAGTTTGTCTTAGGCTCATAGAATGTAGTTATAGAGGATGGGGATCAAACAGTTGAGGACTACAAGGAGTAGAATACTCTTGACATACAAATTGCAAAGGAGAATTCTCTCTTGAGGACTCCTTCAGTCATGGGAGGAAAAGGTAAGGTACATATTATTTTCTCAAGTCATTTGGTATTTGAAATACTTATGACGAGCTCATCAGTGGAACCTTTGCAATGGAGGGGGGGGGGGTGGGTAACTCTCCTTCCATTCCTGTAGAATCATTAACTATGGAGGCTGGACAAAAAATGACCCTTTTAGGGGAACCAGGAGTCCTCACAAAATCTAATGGTGAGGTTTCTAAAGGTTTGGGAGAATATTTTGGGGCTGACAGTACATAACAATCCCACCCCTCTTTCTTACCCTACAAGCTTCTCCCTAGAAAATCCAATTTGGAAGATGAAGGCGGGGGGGTTAAAGGAGGGTTATCAGAGGTGGTCTCAAAGGACAAGAATATCAAAACAAGGTCTCACATTTCAAAATCCAAGACCAAGGCGATGATTGAGGTGAAGGAGAGAAAACAACAAACTATTAAAGGGGTTCTTAGAGAAGATGTCCCCCAAAATCTTGTTCCTTGATGATTATCTTATCTTTTAACATAATATGACCAGGGGGTTCCCTCAGAAGGATATCCCTCAAGAGATTATTTTATATTTGTAAGCTATATGTAATTATTTTACAATTAATGATGTGTCCCGAGTCTACAACCATTGAAAATTTGTCTTCTTTGCTAGCCGGTTGGAAATTTTACTCATCTGATGCACAAGGGTCATGAGGGGGGATTATCTTTGGGTGGAATGGGAGTTTTGATGTTGTTAATATGATGTGTATTGATTAAGGCATTGTGTTAGAAGGAATGGAAAGATATTTAGACCAATCATTCTAGATAGTAAACATTTATGCCCTTTAGAATGAAAGGAAGTTATTATGTGATAAACTCAAAGCACAACAAATTTTGTTGGGAGATAATGTGATAGTAGGGGGAAATTGAATCTAACTTTGAATGCTAGAGAGGTGTGGGGTGAGGCTACTCGACCTAACCCATTGGAACATTTCTTCGTACGATTGTTTAAGGTCCTAACTTTGGTTGATATAGAACCAAACAAGGTGGTACCTACATGGAGAAACTCTCGGTGTGGTAGGGTCGGAATTTCAAAGAGGCTTGACAATTTCGTTGTAGTAGAATGAATCCTAGATTATGTCAACAACTATAATCCTTAGTTTGGTAATGGATATTTATCAGATCATTTTCATGCTTTTCTTCAATTAGAATTGATGAATCAAAACCCCAGGTGCCTTTCAAGTTCAATCATATATGGCTTAACGAGGAGGGTTTCCGAAATCTAGTAACAAAGAATTGGAAAGGATATGATGAAGTGGGTGGAGCGTCAACTATGCAACAATTTTCCAACAATTTGGTTCAGGTAAAAATATTGGGAGAGAATTAGGTTAGGGAGAAAACAAACGAAAATTATGAAGAGTTGAAGAAGGTCAAGAAAAACACCAATGGGGTTTTTTCAGTTGAGGATCTTGCTAGTTTGAAATCTCTAGAAGATAAAAAGAAATAGTTTCTAGATCTGGAGGAAGCAGAGTGGAGGCTCGAAAGCCAAGCCATTTGGTTAGTAAAGGGAGATAACAATACAAAGTTCTTTCACAAATTTGTATCCCATCGAAATAATTACAATACTATTTGGGAATTGGTGGGATCAGATGGGGTCAAAGTAACTTCATTCAAAGACATAGCCTTAGCCAGTAAGCATCACTTCCACTCTTTATTCAAGGAAAAGTATTAAAATAATATAGGGGGAGTTATGAAGGTAGTCATATTATTTCCATGGTTTTTTAATAAAGATATGAACGTAATAATGCACGGTGAGGTTAACAGAGAATTAGAGCTCAAATTTGTCTTGAGTTATTTCAAGAAGTCCCAAAGTCCAAGGCTGGATGGTTGGATGATTGAATTCTATCTTGGATTTTATGAGTTATTGGAACATGATCTTGTTAGGGTGATTGAGGAGTCAACAAGGGTAGGAAAAATGTTGGGTGCTTTGATCGCTAATTTTTTAGCGTTAATTCCAAAAAGGAATGATCCCTCAACCTTTGAGGCTTTTAGGTCAATTTCCATATGTAATATGATCTACAAGATAGTTTCAAATATTATTGCCAATATAATGAAGCATGCCCTGTCTATTTCTATTTTAGAGAAGCAATTTGGTTTTTTGTTCAATGGGAAAATTCATGACGTTGTAGGGACTATGCAGGAGGGTCTTCAGTTGATAAAGGTAGGTAAGTAGTCAACAATAGTGATGAAAATCGATCTCTCGAAAGAATACAACAAGGTAAATTGGGTTTTCCTTAGATTGGTCCTCTTGCATATAGGATTAAATCTACAAAATATGAATTGGATAATAGTTTGTGTTATCACACAGATTGTAGGTTGGGTAATGCCCAACCCAACCACTAAATTGTGACAACTTAGGGAGCACCTACCCACTGTGACCTTAGATAGGTGTTCCCACTTTAGAGAAGATAGATTCACCTCAAGGGGGGAACCCCAATGATCCTAGGGGGGAATGAGATGGAAAATGTTATGTATGAATGAATGCCCCTATAGGTCAAGTTTCTATGTGTGGATAAGGGCTTGAGTAAGGTCTTGATGGTATCCAAGAGTTTCCAAGAGGTAGTAGATCTTGCAAATGTTGATTGTACCTGCCCGAGACACAAGGAAAACAACGATACAAGCCCAAGTATATGATGGACAAGAAAGTTAAGCTTGTTGTACCTAATTGCAGCAGTTAGTAACAATATATATCAACAATGAAAATGATAATGAATGTTGCAAAATAAGTTGCTAAACGTCTAGTTGAAAGAGCAAGAGATAAACTAGAAACAACTAGATCAACCCAAACAAGATAACATTAGACTTTAGCAATGAAAGAAGACTGAAATAAAAGGTGTTTATAGAAATATTTTGCAGCCTTATGGCTGTAGAAAAATTGTTACAACAGTAAATTCGGGCACCCAAACTCACAAAGAATCCACCCAAAATTTGTGCTAGACCAACTAGATAAAAGTGGCAAACTCTTAGCTAATTTTGACGGTTGAAAAACAAGTTATGAGTGAAAGAAGGTTAGATTTTCTGCAGCCCTAATGGTTGAATATGAAAGTTTATAACAAAACCAAGAAAAACCCCTTTAGGGGGGATGCCCTAATGGCTAAGAGGTGCTCTAGGCACAAGGAACAAAACCCAAATTACAGAAAGTTGAAATGATGAAAATTCACATTTCCCAATGCACTGTTTTATTTCTCCAATGCAAAAAGTAAATGATTAGTGCCTTGAATATTGGGTTATGGATTCAAAGAGTGAATTAAATATACTACTTCCTTGGGGGTTTAAACCCTCTTACTTCCCAAGGCAAGTAAAGCTAACTAGGAAAGTGCTAGAAGGGTGTAATCCCTTTTACTTCTCCTAGCACTTCCTTAAGTAACAAATTATTTCCAAGACAAAAAATGATGATCTTAGTGGGGTTGTATGCACTTATAATCCCCAATAAATTCAACTAGTTAACCTTTCAACTAAGAACAAGAGGCAATAACAAGATGAAACCCTTCAACTAGGAGCAAGAATCAATAAGATAAACTTCTACTTTACCAATAATTATCCATCAATATGCAAGAGAAATGATCCATAAGAGGTAGTGCACCACCTCCTTCCACCAATATCAAAGTATACCATGACAAAATGAAAAAGAGAGAGAAAATCCCCAAGGGAAGCAAAAATTTCATCCAAGTACTTCTCGAAATGGGAGATTTATGTTATGAAATTAGATTCACATGATCTCTATTTATTCAAAAGTCTTAAAACATAATTTGTTCACTTAGCAAGGGTAAAACATAAAATAAGGGGTCAAAAACCCTTATCTTACCCCTTGAACCAAATAATAATATTTAATTTTCACTTTAACACATTAGAAACCCTAAAAATAAGATGACAACACCCCTTTAGGGAACATTTTGACATTTTTCCAAGTCGTTGGAGAAGAATAAAGAGGTCATTGGGGCTCCTTGAGCCTCCTCTTCATGTGCTAGAGTAAAGCCATGTCTCCTCCAGTCAAATCATGCCAAGTTTCATTGTGCAATAACTCCATCACCACCAAATCCCGTCAAGCATGTTGTTAATCCTAAAAAAGTGACGTTTTTCCTCTCCTAGGAAAGTCATTTGGGTAATAGGGGCTGGGTAAGATCCTCCATGATGCCATATAATCATGCAAAGACATGTCTTTGTGATCCGGTGTGCGGGCCTACAACATCCAACCTGTGGGATTTTTTCCCCATGGAAGTCGAAGGTAGGATTGTTATCATAAAACTTACCACCAAGCAAGGTCCTACAAAACAAAAGGGTATGCCCTTGATCTAGTTGGATATCAGTGTCCACCCACCTTTTCCAGCTGGCTCAAAACAACTTTCTAGCAATTTTGATAATTTACTATTTTTAGCAGTTTTCAGGTCCTAAACTTCCAGAGTCGTTTTGAGGCCCTAAACGACATTTTTTGGGGTAGTCCTCGGATAGATATTTCCAATGGGCTATCATACACCTAAAACGAAGATCGTATGCAAAAGTTACAACCTCGGGAAGTTGATGT
>SNQJ01S0010119.1:132434-145150 GCA_010110895.2 Picea sitchensis | reverse complement strand
CCTGTGACCATTCACCAATACTTTTGTAGTGGTGTATCTGGATGACATTCTCATTTACAACAAGACTTGGGATGAACACTTGTAGCATATTCAACAGGTTCTACACACCCTACGACAACACAAGCTATACGCCAACTTGGAAAAATGTTCCTTCGGCATGGACAGGGTCCATTACCTAGGCTACATCATTGATCAACATGGTGTACAGGTGGATCCATCCAAGATCCAAGTCATCCGTGATTGGCCAGCCCCAACCACACTCACTGAGCTTTAGAGCTTCTTGGGCCTTGCCAATTTCTACCACAGGTTTGTGTTGGGATTATCCCATATGGGCCCTCAGCCAAATAACCAGGGGTGGTGGTAAGGATAAATTTGTGTGGGGATGGCCCCAACAACAAGCGTTCAATGATTTGAAGCAATGCTTGTGCTCAGCCCCAATACTTTCACTACCAAACCTGCAACAACCCTTTGAGATTGAGACTGATGCTTCAGACTATGCTGTGGGTGCCATTCTCACGCAGCATGACCACCCCATGGCCTATCATAGTGAGACACTATCGGATGTTGTTCGTAAGTACCCTACTTACGATAAAGAAATGTAATCCATTGTGAAAGCCTGTCGCCAGTGGAGACATTACATTCTTGGGAGGGAGACAGTCATCCACACTGATCATAAGCCACTGTAGTTCATGCAGACACAAGGAAAATTGTAGAATGACCACCATCAAAAGTGGTCCACATACTTGTAGCAATTCCACCTCAACGTCAAGTATAAAACATGAAGCACCAACCGCGTCACTGATTGCCTCAGTAGACCACCAGTCGTGGCACTCACCATAGTGCTAGACTCTTACGGCCATGAGACCTCTGGATGGCCCTAACTCTATGAGACAGACCCAGACTTCACCACCACCTACCAAATGTTGCGTGCAAAGGAAGTGGTCGATAATTTCCATCTTCAGGATGGGTTGTTGTGTCGTCTGGGCCATATCTATGTCCCATCAAGCGAGCGAGTGAAGCTGATCTGGGAATCCCATTACAGTCGGGTGGCAAGACACTTTGGCTTCGAAAAGATAGTGGCGATGCTACAAAAACATTTCTACTGGCCGAAACTTCGACATGAGGTCAACAAGTATATCAGGTCTTGCACTGCTTGCGCTATTGCAAAACCAACCACTAAGAAACAGGGATTGTACACCCCTCTTCTGACTCCTGACAGGCCATGGGAATCCATATCAAGGGACTACATGTCGGGCCTCCCATCCACGAAGTTGGGAAATGACTGTGTTTTTGTGGTTGTTGATCACTTTTCTAAGATGGCGATTCTAGTTGCCTGCAAGAAGGGCATCACAGTAGAAGCCATTGCCAAGCTCTTCATTGAACGAGTCTAGGTACATTTTGGAATCCCACAAACCATTGTCTTAGATCGAGACAGTCAATTTCTCAACACATTCTGGTCGAGCCTCTGGTCATTGCTGGACACCAAGCTCACCAAATCCATGACCTTCCACCCCTAGACAAATGGCCAAACTGAGGTCATAAATCGAATGATTGTGCATATTCTGCGCATGTATAATTCCAAGCACCCTCGCACATGGGATGAGAGTCTTCCCTATGTCCAACATAGCTACAACTGAGCCCTGCATAGCTCAACCNGGATTCCAACCATTAGGTCCCATAGATGTTGCACTTCCCCTTGCGGTCAGCTCGACTGACTCTCTCTTACTACAACTGAGGCTGAAAATGCCACCCGATTCATTGAGAGGATCCATCACTTCTGCCAACAGGTTTAGGATATCCTACAAAAGTCCAATGACAAGTACAAGCAGTGCCATGATCAACATCGAGTTCCACATAAGTTTTAGGTGGGTGGCAAAGTTTGGTTGCACTTGTAGAAAGAACACCTTATAGGACCCAATCAGAAGCTTCGCCCACTCTGTTATGGGCCATACACCATCAAAAAGGCTGTGGGGAAAAATTCTTTTGAGCTCAACATTCCTCCTTTCCTTGGCCTGCACCCAGTGTTCAACGTGGACCTCCTTCGGCCTTATTTCCCACCATTATTGAACACCTCAGACGTAGCAGAAAAACTGACACCAACAAAGCTCAACCCCGACTGCATACAATAGGAATCCGGTGATCAGATTGTGGACACATAGATCAAGGGCACTCGACAACAAAGGATCCATCTTTGTCGAGTCGTCAAAGCAGGGCAACTCCTACACCAAGGCAAGTGGCTCATCCATGGCCAAATTTAGTAGAAATTTCCTCATCTGATGGGGGAACTCAACACAATCGAGACCATTTATTCTTAAGGAAGGAGGATTGATCCAGGTGGATATCGGTGGCCACCCACCTTTTCCAGCCGGCTCAAAACAACTTTCCAGCATTTTTGATAATTTACTATTTTTAGCAGTTTTTGGTTCCTGAACTTCCGGAGCCGTTTTGAGGCCCTAAACGACGTTTTTTGGGGTATGTTGCATCACATAACATCATCATAAAATTTTGTACAACTGTTGTATTCCTCGGATAGATCTTTCCAATGGGCTATCATATGCCTAAAACGAAGATCGTATGCAAAAGTTATGACCCCTGGAAGTTGATGTATCGACTTACCCAAATGGGGCCCACATGACTTTTGGCACTTCATCTCCTAGGGTTAGGTTTTTGGATGTTTAGGGTTTTTGAAACTCTTGTTTATTGTAAAAAGGCCTCGAGAGCCTCATTGTAATCATCTTCTTGCGAATGAGCGTAGCCGTCACATCTCTTCTCAGAGATAAGCCGCCACCATTCCAGCAAGCTTGTTTTCCGCTGCATTTTATAGTTTCAACTTATTTCCTTATTGAATAGAAAACCACTTTTATTGTATCTCTGTTATTCTATGTTTAGCATCTGGTAATAATCTATAGTCATTTTGTTCTTCTCATAAAATCTAGATCAGTGGTGTCAGAGCTCCGCCAAGGAAGCGATCTTTGCATCAACCAATAGTTCCGACTGTCGTACGACATCAAGCCCTTCGAAGACGAGGTATTGTGTGATGTTGTTCCTCTCGAAGTTTGTGATGTTCTTTTGGGCTAACCTTATTGATGGAAATGTCTTGCTGTATATGAGTCTAGGCCTCATAGTGTTATTATTACTTTGAACATGAAATTGTACAGGATACCCGAGGCTGTCCCACCTAGTTCTATTTCCTTGATCTCTGCTAAGCAATGCAGGAAGGTCATCTCTCAGACGGGGAAGTTTGTCTTCTTCGTGATTCACTCTCAGAATGAGAGAAAAATCACAACCACATCCAGGGTCTCTATGACCGACCTCTCCACACAGCAGAAGCAAGTAGATAAGGTCGTGGAAGAATACTCGGATATCTTCTCCTCACCTATTAGGGTACCTCTGCACTGCCAGGTCAAGCACCCCATCGATCTGAGCCCCTGTGCACCACTGCCCAATGGGAAAATATATCACCAATCTCTGTTAGAGAACGAGGAAATCAAGTGACAGATCCAAGAATTGCTCCACAAGGGGCACATCCATCCCAACTCATCACCTTGCGGGAGCCTAATCGTGCTGGTACAGAAGAAAGATGGAACCTGGCGACTTTGCATTGATTACTAGGCTCCGAATAAAATCACAGTTAGAAACCCGTACCCGATTCCCCGAATCGATGAAATCCTTGATCTACTCATGGGGGAAAAATACTTCAGTAAGATTGTTCTGAAGTTTGGCTACCACCAGGTCCCAATAGAACAGACAGATGTATGGAAGACCACCTTCAAGTCAAAGGAAGGGGTTTTTGAATGGTTGGTCATGCCTGTTGGTCTGACAAATGCTCCATCCACTTTCATGAGGATGATGGACTATATCTTGCGACCATTCACCAATACTTTTGTAGTGGTGTATCTGGATGACATTCTCATTTACAACAAGACTTGGGCCGAACACTTGCAGCATATTCAACAGGTTCTACACACCCTGCGACAGCACAAGCTATAATCCAACTTGGAAAAATGCTCCTTCGGCATGGACAGGGTCCATTACCTAGGCTACATCATTGATCAACATGGCTTACATGTGGATCTGGCCAAGATACAAGTCATTTGTGACTGGCCAGCCCCAACCACACTCACTGAACTTCGAAGCTTCTTGGGCCTTGCCAATTTCTACCGCAGGTTTGTGTTGGGATTCTCCCATATTGCATGGGACCTCAGCCAAATAATCAGGGGTGGTGGTAAGGAGAAATTTGCGTGGGGCCGTCCCCAACAACAAGCGTTCGATGATTTGAAGCAACGCTTGTGCTTAGCCCTAGTACTTTCACTACCAGACCTAAGGGCCTCAAGACATCATCTCCTTAGTTATCTCAAGAAACACATTTTTCCATGTATTCCCAATTTATCTTGTTGTGGGTCTATGAAAAGTATGAAAAGGAGGTACTCATTGGATGCATAATTTAATTTTGCATTCAATGAGCTCCTACACTTGAAATCTGAGTAAACCTGTAAGGAGATAAGTGGAAAAGACGATTACAAAAATTTGTTTTCTTTCCTTCCCTTTAAAATTCATAACTCTTATTTTATTATTTTCCTTAGGGGGCACATTTTGTACCTCAAAAATTATTTAATGGCTTGGAGTACAGGAATTTATTGTTGGGGTGCCCTCTTTAGTCCTCCTTCCATCACATGTTTTGAATCTTGTTTACATGCTTTTGGAAAGGATTTTTTTTTCCTATGGGTTTTTCTCATTTTCTCCACTTATGAGAGTTTATACTTGAGTACCTTAGCATGCATCATTGTTGGGACTCATTTTTCTCTCATTTTTATAAATAGAGGGCATCATCTTGTATTTATTTAGAACAGATCTTATAAACACAACTTTTTCTCTCTTGTGGAAGGTTTCTTTGGTTTTTCATAGGTTTCTTCTCCCGAGATGTTCTTTTCTAAATGTATTCAATTGAAATATATATTATGTAATAAAGTTATAATTACTGTAATGCACTTATCACTTGAACTCTACAAGATGTCAAGTCCAAGGAGAAATAAACAATTCCATTTTTCTTCACAGCTTTAAGCAATGACAAAATGCATAACAAAATTAAATATCTTAGGGTTTTAACTCAAAGGATTTCTAATTTACCCAAATTTCATTCTTGTTGATATATGTATCATCTAAATAACATGATTTTCAAAGGTTTGACATGGGGTGCATTTCCTCAAGGCATGTTTCTCAAAGCACTTACAATGGAAAGAGAAAAAAAAGGGCAAATGCAACATGAAAAGATAATATTGTGGGTCTTTGTATTTTTTTTCATTTGAAAAAAGAAGACTATAAAAAAATCATTGAATCAAATGAAAATCCCTGCTTAATTGGGGTCTGTTAGGGACCTAACCTCCCTAACGCCTCATGCATATAGAATAATATATTTCCATGTAGTAAAGGTCGACACTAGTTAATAAGTCCTATTTAATAAATTGGAATAAGTCGATGTAAGAAGACCTAATAGAAGCTTCGACTTCTAGAAGGATCTTCCTCTAGAATGATCTTTAGAAGATATAATTAGTATAAATAAGAGTAGGAGTCATGAGAAGTTTTTTCTTGAGAATTATTGTAATAGAGCACTGCTCTGCTGGAGGTTGCCCCCTCGAAGAGGCATATGAACATTTTTTCCTATAAATAAAGTTATTATTTTGGTGTTGTGGTTTCATCTATTGTGTTGTTTGACTGTTATTCTTTGCAATATTTTTGTTTTTAGCTATTATAATAGATCTCGTACCTTACAAATGGTATCATAACACTTTCCTTGGAAGAAAATTGTGGGTTATTTTTTTCCGGGTAGAGACGTATTCCAATGTCTTAAATCTACAAAGATATGTCATTCAATGCATAAATCCACAGTCGGCGAAGCATACATGCATGAAATACAAGTGGTACTTAAGTGCACATTGTTGTCCACCCTTGTAAGTCATGTTGGTACCCGTTCGAGTGGTAGCACATAAAAAATCACTTGTATATGGATCAACCTAGATATCTTGAAGCCCTCCGTAGATAGAGCGATTGACTACCTAACTGTTATAGTGCCACTGAGAACAACAACTGAGAAGATACTCTCTAGTACTTGGGTAGTCGGGTAGTATGACTAAGGGCACAATCTAGCCTCCTTAGTTGGTGCCCTGGGATATTGGGTCGAGTACTATTGTTGGACCCCACACATATATCAGAGAGATATAGCACAAGGAAAACCCTTGTCTGTAGAAAACATGAGTACCCTAACCCTTGGGACGGAAATAGAAACAAAACATACAAGATCTATTGCCGTGCTTCATTCTAGTTGTGAAATTACTACACATTTTTTCTTGTTAAGAATTTGGTCCATTCAACACTGTAGTATTTATTCAGATTAGAGTATAACTCTGCAAGAGTAAAAAAAAAAAGTTTGGGGCATGCCCACACCCTTATTTGAAACCTATCCCATTGGAATCCTCTTTTCATCTTGATCACAGTGATACCTATCATTTTTAGCCTTTTTTTTCTTGTGGTCCCGACCCCCTTTCCGACACCCCTACTTGGGACCTATTCCATTAGACTCCTCTTTTCGTCCTGATCACAGTGATACCTATCATTTCTTAGCATTGTTTTTCCATGGACCCACCCACCTTTCTTTCCCACCTCTTCCTATGTTTTCCCCTCACCATGGCCAACAATTGCAACCAAGACTTTGAAAACCACATAGCTACCCATGTTGAGTCCAAAATGGACCACCTGAAAGAGGAATTGAAGAAGGACCTCAATTCCCACCTTTCTATCCAACTTGAATCCCACCTTAGGTCTCAAATTGACTCATTTCTTGCCAAGGTCCTATAAAACCTTCTCATTTCTGAAATCCATTCCTCATATGATCAACCCTCTAACCTCGAAGGTACCACTTCCTCCACTTGCTAGTAGTTTTAGTCCAACCATTTTCATCATGATCTGCATCTTCCACGAGTGGAAGTGAACAAATTTGATGGCTCATATCCTACTGATTGGGTCATTCAAATGGAACACTACTTCTCCTTGCATGGCATCACTGATGACTTGGCTAGACTTCATTACATTATCCTCTATTTGGACCCTAAACATTGGCAACGGTGGAAATGGTGTCACAAATTATGCCAAGGATATGTGGATTGGACCCAGTTTGTGGCTGAACTTTATGACCTCTTTGACACTAATACACACTCCTTAGGCCATCTGACCAAATTGAAACAATCAAGTACAGTGGAAGATTTTATAGTTGCATTTGATAAATTAGCTTTCAGAACATAAGGCATGTCTGATATGTTTTTCCAGGAATGCTTTATTAGTGGCCTCAAGGATGACATTCGAGCCCAAGTCATCATGACTCGCCCCCAGACTTGGTTAGAAGCTACTCAACATGCCAAGGAAGATCAACAGGTTCTTTTTTCCCAACATCGCAAACATTATTTCCCTGCACGCCCTCACCCTTCCACTCCTGCCCTTCATCCCAACCCGCTCAAGATCAAAAAATTAACTTGGGCTTAAATGGATGAATTCCAAATCAAAGGTCTTTGCTATAATTGTGATGAAAAATATTTTCCGAGGCACAAGTGTAAGGAACAAAAGTTGTTCATGGCCATCTCTGAGGATGTTGCTGAAGATGAGATCGAGGCTTCTCAGGCAGTCGAGCTACCTGAGCGAGCTCCTATCACTCTGCCATTTGATCCATCAGAAGTTGAACTAGTCATTTCCTTGAATGCACTCAATGACTTCTCTACTCCCCAAACCCTCAAGCTAATTGGATACATTAAAAACCAGAAGTTCATCATTCTAATTGGTAGTGTTATCACTCATAATTTCATTCATCGACACATTGCTCAAGAAAACCATTGTTATATCCATGCATTCAACAATTTTGAAATCATGATTTCGAATGGAGGTTCCATGAAATGTGTATCTCCAAATTGGCCAGTACAACCCGAAATCTCATATGTTCGTTATCAACATGGGTGGTTGTGACATTGTTTTAGGTGCAAAATGCTTACACACTCTTGGTCTCATCCTCATGGATTTTAAGGAATTGACCATGCAATTTCAATAGGATGGACAACAATATAAGTTCCAAGGCATCACAGTAGGATCCTCTGAGATCATCAGTTCCCATCGAATGGAAAAGCTCCTAAAAAAAGGTCATTCCAACATTATTTCCCAACTCAATGCCATTCAAGCAGTTGAGACACCATATATGCATCCTAATCTCCAATCTATACTTTCCAAACACCACACTATTTTTTCCACTCCCCATGGCCTTACCCCTTCCTGTGGTGTTCATGATCATTCCATTCCTCTAGTTCCGGATAGTCTTCATCCCAATGTCCACTCGTATTGTCATCCCTTTGCCCAAAAGAATGAAATTGAGAAAATTGTTCAAGAATTTATCAACGTAGGTGTCATCTGCCATAGTACCAACCCCTATTCTTCTCTTATGGTCATGGTCCTAAAAAAATAAGGCACGTGGCGCTTGTGTCCTGACTTTAATTCTCTCAACAAACTCACCATCAAAGACAAGTTTCCAATTCTTGTCATTGATGATCTATTGGATGAATTGAGTGGTTCTCACTACTTTAATAAACTTAATATTCATTATGGTTACCACCAAGTATGTATGAAAGAGGCTGACATTCCCAAGACGAACTTTCGAACTCATGAGGGCCACTATGAGTTCTTGATCATGCCCTTTGTCTTGTGTAATGCCCCCTCCACTTTCCAAAGTCTCATGAATCATGTCTTCCATCATTTTCTCCGTCATTTTGTCTTAGTTTTCTTTGATGATATTCTCATCTATAGTAAAACATGGACAATCCATATTTCCCATGTGGATCAAGTTCTCCATCTCCTTTCTCAACACCAAATTTTCCTCAAACAATCTAAATGTGCTTTTGGAGTCTTAGAAGTTGAGTATTTAGGTCATATTGTTGGAAAGGATGGTGTCAGGGTGGATCCTAAGAAAATTGAAGCTATGCAGGATTAACCTCACCCCAAAAATCTCAAGAATTTGCATGGTTTTATGGGTTTAATGGGATATTATCGCAAATTTGTTAAGAATTATGGCAAAATCACAACCCCTCTCACTGCTCTCCTAAAAAAGAATGATTTCAATTGGACTCCTGTAGTTGATCAAGCATTTTAGGCTTTGAAGGAGGCTATGCACACAACTCATGTCTTGGCCCTTTCCGACTTCGAAAATACATTTTTTCTGGAATGTGATGCATCTTGGAAAGGAATGGGTGTAGTTCTCATGCAAGAAGGACGATTAGTTTCTTTCACCAAAAAACAACTTTTGGAGTGCCATTTGGGCCAATCAATCTATGAAAAGGAATTGTTGACTATTCTACATGTTATGGATCTATGACGTCCTTATCTATTGGGCCAATGCTTCGAAATTAAAACTAATCATCAGATCCTCAAGCATTTTCTGGAACAACGCATTTCCTCCCCAAAGTGACAAAAATGGGTCACCAAGCTATTTGGATATGATTGTGGTAAGAAGGGAAAATAAAATGTGGTTGTTGACGCTTTTTCCCGAAAGTATGAAGACAAAGGATAATTTTTTTCTCTCTCCTTCATCGTCCCATATTGGCTCCAAGCTACTCACCAGGAATGGCTGCAAGACCCAAAATTTTTGGCCTTATCCAACAATTGCAATCCTATTCTCTAGTTTCTCCAGGGTAATCTTGGCACAATAGCGAGCTTCACTACAAAAGTCGTATGTATCTCAACAAACAGTTGTAACTTAAATCTCAAGTGCTTTCAAAGCTTCATGCTTCCCCCATAATAGGGCATTCAGGGTTCACCAAAACCTATGAAAGGGTCAAATGCTCTTTTTTTTGGGATGGTATGAAATATGACATCCACAAATTTGTGGTTGAATGTCATGTCTGTCAACAAAATAAGGGAGAAACAATCAAGACCCTGTGAACACTCCAACCGCTCTCGATTCTATCGACTATTTGGCATGATATTTCTATGGACTTCATTGTTGGATTACCCAAACCAGAAAATAAATCAGTCATCATGGTGGTAGTTGATTGTCTTTCCAAATATGCTCATTTCTTTGCTCTCCAACACCCAGTCACAACCTCCACAATGGCTCAAATTTTCATGGATAATATCTTCAATCTTCATGGCATGCCTCATTCTATTGTCTCTGACCGTGATCCCACTTTTACCAACAATTTTTGGAAATAATTATTCCATCTCCAGGGCACCCAATTGCATCTCAACACTTCCTATCATCCCCAGACTGATGGCCAAACTGAAGTTGTCAACAAGTGTTTGGAAACATATTTGAGGTGTTTTGCATCTGAACGACATAATCAATGGACTCAATGGTTACCCCTCACTCAATGGTGGTACAACACATCTTACCATATATCTACTCACATGACTCCTTTTGAAGGAGTCTATGGAAAAAAGACACCATTGGTCCTCTCCTACATGCTAGGTGTATCAAAGGTTCAAGAGGTTGACAATAATCTTGCAATTTGCGAGGCCATTCTCTGCACCCTCAAAACAAATTTGGCCATGGCTCAGATTCACATGAAGCAACAAGAAGATCAAGATCATTCCAAATGACAATTTAGTGAAGGGAACCAGGTGTTTCTTTGTCTGCAACCCTATAAGCAGACTTCACTCAAAATGGACCACTGTCAGAAGCTTGCTCCTAAATTTTATGGTCCTTATACAATTCTCCAGGAGTGGGGAAGATGGCTTACCAGTTAGCTTTCCCCAGTCATTCTAATCTCCATCCTATTTTTCATGTCTCATACTTAAAGAAGGTGATTGGTACTAAGTGCCAAACTCAAACCAGTCTCCTTGAGTTGGATGAAGAAGGTTCCATTTGGTTGTAGCCATAAGAATTCTTGGACCAACGCGAGCAGGGTCTCCGTCATCGCATCATCAATGAAGTGTTAGTGCAGTGGAAATATATAACTCACGAAGATGCCACTTGGGAGCTGACTACCATTCTGCAATAGTTTCCTCATCTCAAGCCTTGAGGACATGACTCTTTTTCGAGGGGGAGGGCATGTTAGGGACCTAACCTCCCTAACCCCTCAAGTAGATAGAATAATATATTTCTTTGTAATAAAGGCTAACAATAGTTAATAAGGCCTATTTAATAAATTGGAATAAGTTGATGTAAGAATACCTAATAGAAGCTTCCGCTTCTCGAAGGATCTTCCTCTATAATGATCTTTAGAAGATAAAATTAGTATAAATAAGAGTATGAGTCATGAGAATTTTTGTAATAGAGCTCTACTCTACAAGAGGTTTCCCCCTCGAAGAAGCAAGTGAACATTATTTCCTATCAATAAAGGTATTATTTTGGTGTTGTGGTTTCATCGATTGTGTTGTTCCGTTGTTATTCTCTGCAATATTTATGTTTTAAACTATTATAATAGATTTGGTACCTTATAGGGTCCATGATGATCAACATAGAAATCACTCCAAAATCATAGATTCCACTAGTATTTTTGGTATTTTGGCTATAGTCGTTGAAGGCATAAGAAGCATGGATGATCATTGTGTTGGGTGAATAACACTATTGGGTAAATCTAGATCAAAGAGTAGTTATGATAACCTTGGTACATTCAATGATGGATTTATTGTTCATAGTTTATGGGCCCATGGTATTGGGTAACCCATGGTGTTTTCCCATGATATTAGCATGTGATGAAATCTATTTAAAGGCTTGGAGAAATCTGTTGTAAAATGCCTTGAGTGAGATGCTCTTTGGCCAACTTGGCCAAGGTGAATGAAGATATATCTTTGAAAGCTGGTTTTCCCGGTAAAGGGATTCCTTGTTAAAACTCTCTTGTGAAATTTGTGATTGTTGATGTTACTTCTCTTGCTATGTTGGGTTTTACATTTGGCATCATAACAATGCAAAACTGGACTCTCTAGCGAGAGTGGTTTGATGTTGGGATTCATGGAGAGAGTAGATGGTATGCATGTAAAGAAACAAATAGATTCTTTGAGCATCACATGCTTGGGCATGCAATTGTAAGCATTTATTTTGCAGTTGTAAGTTAATCACATGTAAATGGACATATGGCTAAGAACTATTTTGGCATGCATAAACTTAGTTTGATGAATCGACTGTGTAAAGTCTAGACATAGAACTAGGTGATAGGGGGCATGTTGTATTCCTAGATACCCAATTAATAAGCTTTGAGGGGTAGGTGGCTACCCCAAGTCAAGTTTAAAAGTGGGAATGTTGGGTTAATTTTGATCATAGAGTAGTTAGGATAACCTTGATAGAAATCAATGATTGGTTTATCATTCACAATTTTTGGTCCCATGGTATTGTTGGTAACCCATGGTATTTTCCAATGGTATTAGCATGTGATCAAATCTATTTAAAGGTTTGAAGAACTCCAATGTAAAATGGATGGAGTGTATTTTTCTTTGGTTGGCTTGGCCAAATTGGCCAAAGTGAATGAAGATATACATTTGAAAGTTGGTTTTCCTGGTAAAGGGCTTCAAGGGTAAAAATCTCATGTGCATTTTGTGATTGATTTGTCATTGTTGATGTTACTTCTCTCACTATGGCGGGTTTTATAATTGAATAATGTTAAAACTAAGAGTGAGAAATAACACAAAGACATAGGCACAAGAAACACAAAGAAGCACATAGAGCCAATGTTCACCCTAGAAACTCTTACCCA
>SNQJ01S0010119.1:102528-132424 GCA_010110895.2 Picea sitchensis | reverse complement strand
TGTAGATGACATGCTTGTTGCAAGGTCTAATATGCAGGATATAAATGTGCTCAAGAAGAAATTAGCTCATTCATTTGTGATGAAGGATTTGGATGCTGCAAAATAAATCCTTGGTATGAGAATAACAAGAGACAGGAAAGGTGATATTATTAAGATGGCACATCGGCAAAAACAAAATCGTGAATGAGACAGCACTCTAGTTAGGGTTTCGTCTCTATTCGCCTTAGCTACCTGCCATGGCCACTCCAGGAGGAGGGGAGCCGTCACCCCCTCCTTCTCCTGCTTCTTCCTTTCGCAAGCTTCTAGTCACCCAAGGTAAGATGCTCCCCTATGTGGATCCCCCTATCTTCGTCAAGAAGCTTGATTCAATACCTGAAATTGATCTACCCCCGGACCATCCAATGAGGGTAGCAGTTTTCCTATCAGAACGAGGATTGGTTGGACAATTCATGGGGCTCTGGCCTTCAGCCCAAACCACGAACAACTGGATCCAAAGGAATTGGAGACTGCTGATCAAAAATAGTGTAACCTGTTATGCGGTGGGAAGAGGATTCTTCATCTTTGAATTCATTTCTCAGGAAGATAGGGATCTCATCTTCAGGAATGGGTCATACTTTATGGGCACTCAAGGGATTTATCTGAATTGTTGGACTCCTAGCTTTGATCCAGCTCTAGAAGTTCCCAAGGACGTTCCAGTCTGGGTCAGGCTACCCAATCTACCAATGCACTGCTGGAACCCCTACTCGCTTCAAGAAATCGTGAACGGGTTGGGACAATACATCGACAGAGCGGACCCTAGAGACCAATACTCATGCGCAGAAATCTGTGTGGAAGTCGATCTAGAGGAGGGACTTCCTGAAGTGATCAAACTTAAGGTCGGTGACTGGCAGCATTACCAAAAGATGGACTACAAACAACTCTCATTCAAATGCAGGGGATGTCATGAATACGGACATTTCCAGAGGAACTGCCCTAAAAACCCAAACATGGAGAAAGAAAATGGAGAAGGATGGCAACAAATAAGAAAAGGAAGATCCAACTCCAAAACTAAAGGCCCGAGGAAGGAAAAGACAGCCCCCACACAACCTAGGGACCCAGGAAATAAATTAGACACAAGGGCAAAGAACGCCTTCAGAAAACTGGCTCAGGAACCTGCAGAGAAAACAACATAAGAAAACACACAGGAGGAATCCCCAACCGAAGATACGTGTGAAAATCCAACCCCCGAAGTCAGAGAAACCCACTCACCGGCATAAGAAGAAGAGCAATGCAAATCCCCCCCAAGAAAGGATGCAAGACCAGGCATAGAGGAAGGTGAGGTCTCATCAGATAGCGAGTATGAAGGTGTAAGTGATGCCCTGGCCACACCAAAGAAAACAGGAAGAGGTAGGAAATCTAAGAAGAAAGAAAGAGACAAACAAACCTACAAATATGTCCTAAAGGGATCGCAACCAACAATCATACAACTAATCAATGTCAGACAGACAAGGAAGCACTCTAAGGCCTCCCAAGAAGGCCATTCATCCCCCCAAGGTAATTAATGAAACTAACTTCCTGGAATTGCAGGGGATTCGGAAGTAAAAGGAAAGAAGAAGCACTTAAGGACATCATAAGAGCCTCAAAATCAGATATCCTACTCCTCCAGGAGACCAAGATGGACAACCAAGACTTACTCAAAGCAACAACTATCCTATGGAGAATAAGCCAAGGAATAGTAGAAAGCGCAAGAGGTGCCTCGGGCAGGTTAGGCACCCTCTGGAACACTATGACGTTCGATCTGATCAACTCTGAAACGAGCATGCACTGGATCCACACCAAACTCCTTCACAAGGCAATGGGTCGACCGGTAAGTCTCTTCAATATCTATGTACCACACATGTTAACGGAAAAAAGAAAGTGTTGGGAGACCCTAAAAGACTATTTATTGCAAAATGATCTAGACAATATCATTATTGGGGGGGATCTAAATGTGACCCTAGCTTTAGATGAAAAAAAAGGTGGCTCCATTGTGCGAGACCCAGCAAGAGAGTCGGTGGAAGATCTAATTTTAGATTGGGATCTAGAAGATATCAAGCCTACTAAAGGAAAATACACGTGGACAAACAAAAGGATAGGACCAGGGCATATAGCAGCCAAGATGGATAGATTTCTTGTCCAAAGATCCTTCTTGCTTCTGGGCCTCACTCCCACCTCTTCAATCCTTCCTCACAGTGTGTCAGATCACAAGCCCATCCTCTTAGAAATTTTGTGTGACATAAACCATGGGCCCGTACCTTTCAGATCTAGCCCAACTTAGCCCCAAGACAAAGACTTCCTAAAGCTAGTGACCAAAGTCTGGTATGGCACAGTGAGAGGCTCGGGCCTTCTATGTGTGGGAAGAAAAACTCAGAAGATTAAAGACAGCGCTAAAAACTTGGGCAAAAGGTCAGGCAAATCCAATTAAAACTAGTCAAGAATCCCAAAAGCAGCTAGGGAACCACCAACTGAAAATGGAAAATCAGGAGATCACCCAAGAATGCTTGCAACAAGAAGACCATCTACAAAGGAAATGGCACAAGGCTTTCCGTGAGAAAGAAAATTATTGGAGATAGAAATCCAAAATCCTTTGGCTGGAAGCAAAAGATAGAAACACGAGCTACTTCCACAAGCAAGCTGAGGAAAGGAATCAATTTAAAACAGTAACATAAATTCAAGTTCAAAATCAAACAATCACAGATCCAGAAAGCATTAAAGCAGCCACAATTGAAGCCTTCGAAGAACTCTATATTGAAACGCAAAGGACTAATATAGACCCTAAAGAGTACCCTCTCTCCCTTATCCCAAAACTCATCAAGGAAGACATCAACAACAGCCTAACTAAGGAAGTTAATCAACAAGAAATAAAGGAGGCACTGGACCAAATGAATCCTAACAAAGCCCCAGGCCCAGATGACTTCACAACAATATTCTACCAACAAAGTTGGGATATAATAAAATCATATCTAACGAAGCTGATTTGGAAATCTCAAACTTGCAGCAAACTAGGAGGTGGAACGAATTCAGCCTTCCTGGTGCTAATTCCGAAAGAAAAAGGAGAAATCAACTTCGATAGATTTCAGCCAATCTCCCTTTGCAATACAAGCTATAAAATCCTCACAAAAATAATAGCCAACATAATCAAAACAATTCTTCCTATAATCATCCCCGAAAACCAAGGAGGATTCATCAAAGGCAGACACATAGTAGATAACATCATCCTAGTGCAAGAGGCCCTGCACTCAAGCATCCGGTGGAAAGACAAAGATATGATAATAAAACTTGATCTCGCCAATGCTTTTGATAGAGTAAGACATAATTTTTTATTTAAAGTCATGGAAAATTTTGGGTTTGCCCCAGCTTTTGTAAACTGGATCAAAGTGTGTATCGGGTCACCTTGGATAGCCCCTCTTGTGAATGGAAGGGTAACTAAGTTCTTTCAAGCTTCTAGAGGACTCTGACAAGGCTTCCCCCTCTCTCCCCTCCTCTATGCAATTCAAGCCTTAGTACTGAGCTTCCAACTAGAGCATGGCCAGAATCACAACAATCTCCATCGTTTGAGAATAGCACCAGGGATAAAGGACATAAATCATGCCCATTTTGCAGACGACACTCTGCTAATGGGAAGTGCGAGCTTACAAACAATAAGGAAATTCAAGAATGAATTAGTGGCTTACACATAAATCTCAGGAAGTGTCATAAGCCCTACTAAAAGCAAGATCTATGGTTGTAATATAACACCAAATGAAATGCTAGAGATCACCATGGTACTTGGAGTGGAAAGCTGTATCAAATGGGATTCCTTTAAATACCTGGGAGTCCCAATCTTCAACTCCACCCCAAGAACCTCACACTGGAATTTGATGATTGATAACATAAAGAACAAGATAACTTCCTAGGGAGTAAGCTGGTTAAATATGGAAGGTAAAGTGGTCCTAATCAAGGTCATCCTTGACAGCATTCCAATCTATCAAAGCTCTTTACTTCTGGCCCCTGCCTCCATAATACAAAAAATTGAAGCAATGTTCAGAAGGTTCCTATGGGAAGGTGGGAAACAGTCAGGGAGAAAGCTGCATCTAATAAGCTGGGAAAAAATCTCTAAACCAATCCTGGAAGGCAGTCTCAACTTCAAAAATGCACATGTTCAAAATCTTGCGCTAGGGGCAAAGATGCTTTGGAACCTAACCACCGGGAAGCCAATGTGGAGTAAATTATTGTTATGGAAAAATTACTTTAGGGGTCTAAGGGAAAGATGTATAGAGCGCCCAATTCTGGAGAAAAGAGGCTCCCCAATCTTCTCACTCTGTCAGAAAACTATGCCCCATTTCAGACCTCATCTCACTTGGGTGTCAGGCAATGGGAAAAAAATCAATATTTGGCAGGACTCAATCATGGGAGATCCTCCCATTGGGTTGAGACAGGATCTAGATTGACTCAAAGAATGGATGGTCACTCAAAATTTAAACACTCTTTGGGACATCTCAATTTGGGGGAACGATGAGCACAAGATGTGGCTAAGGTGGGGAATTGCTAACAACCCCCCTGATTTAGAAGAGGATTGGAACGCCCTGAAGCTCTACCTCCAAGGGAAATCCCCACTCAAAAAAAGGGGGAAAGAAAAACGAGGTTGGGGAACGAGCTCAGGGACATACACCACTGCAGCAGGGTATCAACTCACAAACGCCCACCCCAATGTCCCTCCAAACCCAACAATTTGGAAAGCAATTTGGACCTCCAAGTCCATCCTAAAGATTGACATGTTTATTTGGACTCTAGCTCACAGAATCATTCTAACGGGAGAAAACCTAAGAAGAAGGGGGTGTGAAGGCCCCAATAGATGCTAGCTCTGTCTTCAAGCAGAAGAAACCACAGACCATCTTCTACTAAATTGTTCCCACTCCAAATAATTCTGGCAGTTGGCTCTGGGACTGTAGAGTTTCGTCATCACACCCCAAGATACGAACAACCTTCTCCAAAATTGGGATTCCTTCTGCCCTTTCCAAACTGAGAAAAAAGGCCAAATATCCACTCTGTGGAGAGTCCTCCCCAAATTCATCCTTTGGAAAATATGGCTGGAGAGAAACAATAGACTTTTCAGGGAACTCAAAAGAAGTCCAACCCAAGTTGCAACCAATATACAGGCCTATTTTGGTTAAAGTGCTCCCTACATCTGCCAAACAAAAAATTCTAGCGTGCTAGAGTTGGAAGAGGAACAATGGTTGGCGCAGTTTAAAATTCAAGACTAGGGTGGGATAGGACAACAGCTCTGGCCAAGAATCCTGGGAAATATGAAAGGAGAAACAAGATTTTGAAGACTGGAAGACAAAGGAAAAGAAGCATACTTTGTCCTTTGACGGGGCCTCTAAAGGGAACCCAGGCTTGGCAGGTGGAGGAGGGATTCTAGAAATCCCCACCAGATCAATGAAGTTAAGCTTCGCCTAGGGGCTCGAAACTAAAACCAACAACAGAAAAGAAGCCCTAGCCCTCTGGCAAGGGATCATTCAAGAAATCAGTCATAGCGTTCAAGATCTGGTAATAATTGGGGACTCCCAGATAGTAATCAAAGCCTTAATCCACCAAAGCAAACTCAAAAATTAAAAACTCAATAACCTCCTAGAGAAAATCCAACTCCTCCTTGGGAATTTCTAGTCTTATAAGCTTTACCATGTCTTACAAAACCTAAACAAGCAAGCAGATGCCGAGGCTAATAAAGGAGTCCTCTTGACTGTTGGAACCATGCAACTTAATGGAACAATGTCCACAATGGATCTGCCATGACTCTAGGGTGAAATCCCATAAAAAAAGTAAAGTCATGAGATGGAAAGGGAAAGGCGACATGAAAGAAGGATTTGAGCAAATCCAAAGTGCAACAGAACAAAGGTGCTACAGGACAGCGCAAGTGGACAGAAGGTACAGCTCAGTGCATCATTCGATTGTTGATTTTCTCTAGGGAGGAGACAGAGCAGCAGGTCACCCATCCCCTTCAAATCACACGAATCATTTAGGGGATTCGACTTGGGAGGAGACTGAGCTTAAATCAGGGAGAGGAACTCATCCCTCCATACCAACCTCACGCAGAGACAGCCAATAAGGAATTTGGCCCAGCTACGAGAGGATCGAGCGCAGGAGCAGGTCGCAAGGAGAAGATAAGAATTCATCGAAGATGGCTTCCAACTCAGGAAGAAAGCCAAGCACAGAAGAAAGGTTGAACGCAATGGATGTCCCTCTAGAAAATTTAAAGCAAATGTTGAACTACCAGTTGGACTTTCATCAAAATTTGGACATAGACACAGGAAGAAGATTGGAGACGCTGAAAGGGGACATTACCACCACAAATTTTGAGATCACTGAGGAGCTCAGAAAAATCCATAAAGAACTCAAGGACCCTAAGAAAGAATTCGAGACCAGAATCACCCAGCTGGAGGAAAAAATGGTCATCTAAACAATGAATGGAAGCGAGATCCAGAGAATTAAATCAGCATTTCAAGTCATGAAAGGGAGTTCTGCAATTTCTCAGCAACGATGGCATTTTGTATAGAAGCCTCTGTTGTAAATAAATTTGTAAAACTTCCCACCTCTGGAAGGTTAGTATAGCCTTGAGGACTGTATTCGACTAATAGAGTGTGTCTCACCATAGTTGTAACAAAATCATTGGCTTTGCCACTGCTTTTCTTAATTAAAATCCATTAATCATTCTTGTCCAAAAAAAAAAAAAGAGAGACAAGAAAAATCGCAAATTGACATTGTCTCAGGGTGAGTACATAGAGAAGGTGTTGGAGAGGTTTAGAATGTAGAATGCAAAACTAGTTAGTACACCTTTGGCTAACCATTTCAAATTAACCAAGTAAATGTGTCCCAAGACACAGGAGGAGAATGAATACATGTCTAGGGTCCATTATTCATCAGTAGTTGGCATCTTGATGTATGCGATCGTGTGCACAAGACCATATATTTCACATCCAGTGGGACTTGTGAGTAGGTATATGAACAATCCAGGTAAATAAAATCGGGAGGCAGTAAACTGGATTCTCAAGTATTTGAGAGGTACTTCTACTCATGCATTATGTTTAGGAGGTTTAAACATTGTTCTACAGGGATATGTTGATTCATATATGGCAGGTGATAAAGATAGAAAGAGGAGCACCATAGGGTATGTTTTTACTGTGGGTGGAACAACAGTAAGTTGGATTTCAAAACTACAAAAGGTTGTTTCACTTTCAACAACAGAAGCAGAGTATGTTGTTGCTACAGAGGCTAGTAAAGAGATGATTTGGTTACAAAGTTTTATGGAGGAATTGGGAAATAAGAAGGAGAATAACAGGTTGTATTGTGACAATGAGAGTGCCATTAATCTTGCAAAGAACTCATCATTCCATTCTAATACTAAGCATATACAACTCAGGTACCATTTCATACGATCTATCTTGGAAGATGGACAATTGAAGTTGGAAAAGATACATACTAGCCTCAATGATATTCTCCTCGTTCCTAAAAGTTTTGACAATCTACTCTCAATTTATTAGATTTTTCATTTTGGTGATGGGAGATAGTCAAATGTATCCCCCATGATATAATCATTACAGAAAAAAAAAATCCAAAATTATTGTTGGTTATGGGAGAGTTGAATATAGTTCTCGGCTATGAAAGTTTATTGGTTTTGAACTTTCTTTAGGTTCCTCTTTCAATGCACCTGATGATTCTTTGAGAAAACTTGGCATAAAATATTTGGACATTTCAACTACAAGTATTTGTAGTTGTTGAGCACACAACATTTGGTGCTAGGTCTGATCCAAGTGGATATTGGTGGTCACCCACCTATTCCACTGGCTCAAAAGATAGTTTCCCACCTTGGGAGTTTTTGTTGGAGTTACTTCACACACACCTAGGATTTCTTTTTCCTAAGGTTTTTCCCTATTTATTAGTCATAAGTAGTCATTATCTAGTCTCCTATATTTTAGGGGAGAATATTCCACCTGGAGAATATTCTCTTCAGTTAACACTTCAGTTTGACTAGTTGAGTTGAGTCTTGATGTTGCATTGGTTTTGTCACCATGCAACATTGGGATCATCACCATGATAATGTGAAATTGACTTGGTATCATCACCAAACTGGTGCATTAACCTTGATTCCTTGATCTACTCCTCACTACACTATATTCAGTCAGTTAACTGAGGACTGGTTGACTAGTTAACTTAGCTAGGTGCCAGTTCACTCCCGTAACTGCCTGAGAGACTAGATTCGGTGGTAGTTCACTCCCATGACTGTTGGTGTGTGTATATATCACTATAGAACACCACTATGGTGCATTGGTTCTCCTCCAGTGCGC
This sequence comes from Picea sitchensis, assembly GCA_010110895.2. Taxonomy (NCBI): domain Eukaryota; kingdom Viridiplantae; phylum Streptophyta; class Pinopsida; order Pinales; family Pinaceae; genus Picea; species Picea sitchensis. Next base: position 124,082 of record SNQJ01S0010119.1, on the reverse strand, counting down.
ATTCATTGAGTTATATAGAGTATATCATGTGTAAATTATTCATTATTCATTACGGTTAATGAGAATTCTTCCATTCTTTCTCTCCTTCTTCTTCTTTATCAATTTCTCTCTGCAAATGTGTGTAGTATTTTCTAGCTAGATCTATTCTTTGTAGGTTCAACACATTTACATGGTATCATAGCCGACGGACTACTAAGCAAAATCTACACCAAAATTTTTGCAAGTACAAAATATTGAAGACATCAGAAAGATGGATTTCCAAAAAGAATTCATTCTTACACCTTACAACTACTTTGCATGGAAGGAGAAAATAGTCATACATCTCTGAACCAGAGGATTGTACAGGTTAACCTTGAATACATACACAGAACCGACATCAGCCATAGAAAAATCCAAGTACTTAAATCGTATGGATGAAGCATTCGGAACAATTTGCAGTCTTATTTCTCTCGATCTCCTTTTTCACATATATTCTTGTAAGACTCCCAATGAAGCCTGGAACACCTTGGAAGGTCTCTTTGGAAAATAGGATGAGATGAGGGGACACATGTTGGAGGTGGAATTGATCACATTGGATCCAAAAAGCTTCGACAATATCCAAGATTTCTTTACAAAATTCAAGGATTTACTGTCGCAACTCAAAGCTTGCAGGGTTAATAAATCTAAGGAGGAGAAACAAATGGTTCTCACCATTCTCTACAAACTTGGTCCTGAATTCTCTGTATTCGTTTCCACATTCCATTCAGTTAGATTCGCCTCTGGAGCCACCTGGAAGATTCCTTCTCTTGAGGAATGTATCGAATCCTTGACACAAGATCAAACCAAGCTCATCAACATGGGAAAAATCAAAGGCCCAAAGGCGCATGCACTTACTATGCAAGATGGAAGCCATCAATATCATAAATCTAAATATAGAGACTAAAGGAAATCCCATGTGCATCCGAAGAAGGAAGGGTACACAAAACCCTTCACTGATGCCTCCTGATCCAAAGGGGGGAATGGAAGAAAAGGGGAGAAATGCACGTACTATCACAAAGGATTCCATCCAAAATTCGCATGCATGAAAAAAAAAATAGATCTGATGTCTCAAATACTTCATAAAAACAACCTTGGAGGTCGCATCCCCGAGGGTGCCAAGAAGAAGAATCCAGAATATCATAATCCCAAGAAAGGCAATCCTAGCCATGCCTTGATTGCCATCAACTCCTCTCTCAATGCTTGGATCGTAGATTCAGAAGAATCGCATCACATGGTTGCCTCAAAAGTAGTATATTCTTCATTGGATACATGCAAAGGTCCTCCTATTTTGATGGGGGACAAATCTTCAGTCAAAGTCACCGGCAAAGGAAGGATTGAACTCACCAACAGAAGCTTCAAGAATGTATTGCATGTTCCCAAACTTTCCATCAACCTTATCTCTGTGTATCAGATGGCGAATTCCTACATGAGAAAGAAATTCATATTCACACCAAATGTCGTGTACATCTATGACATGCAAACCAAATCCAAGGTTGCTACTGCTGAGGTAAATCATCAGTCTAGATTGTATACATTTTTTGAATTCATTGAACCAGATTCTGCTTTATTGCTTACCCATGCTGATGAAAGTAGTAGGATATGGAACGAAAGGTTTGGACATTTGAATTTTAGATACATGCAACATATTAGCAAGAAAATATTGGTTGATGGTCTACCAGACATCCATTTCTCCAAGGGAGTATGTGAGGGATGTGTTCTCGAAAAACACCCTCACGAGAATTCGACAAAGGAAAGTCTCAGAGAGCTTCCGTGCCTTTATATCTGATCCACAGTGACCTTATGGCTCCTTTTCCACATCCATCTATCACCATAGCGAGGTTTGTTCTCATTTTTGTTGATGATTTCTCAAGTTTTACATGGATTTACTTTCTCAGGCAAAAATATGAGGTCTTTCAACACCTCAAAGATTTCAAAGCCCTTGTTGAGACACAGTCCGGCAAGAAAATCAAAGTCCTCTGAACTAATAACGGGGGAAATTATGTAAATCATGAGATCCATAATATTTTCCATGAGGTAGGGATTCAGTTGCAGCACACAATTCCCTATACTCCACAACAAAACAGAGTTGTTGAGAAGAAAAATAGATATCTAAAGGAGATGGCATCTTGCATGTTGCATGCAAAGTTACTACCACATAGACTATGGGTCGAAGCACTTAATTGTGCAACATACATCCAAAACATATCTCCCCATAGATCTATCAAGGATAAGACCCCCTATAAGGCTTTGAGGGGCCTCAAACCGCAAGGGACCTACTTTCATATTTTTGGTTCACGTGCATGGGCCCGAACTCCCTCTGAAAAGAGGAAGGCACTTGATCCACAGAGCAATGAGTTTATTTTTGTTGGATACCCCAACGGTGTGAAGGGATATAGGCTTATTGATCTTATCTCGGACCAACTCATCGTTGAGTGTAGTGTCCAATTCGAGGAAAGTGTCTCGCATGTACCTCAGCATCCGCATGCAGACACCTTTATTCTTCCACCTGTCTGAGATGATGAGCATGAACATGCCCACTCTTCTCCAGATGAGAGTTCTGATTCAGAAGACTTGGATGATTCAGATACAGATTCAGTACAGTCAGATACAGAGTTAGAGCATCCAGATGCAATTGCGGAGCCAGAGCAGAGGCCCAAGTGGGCACAAACTACTCTTCAGGATGCAAGGGATCTCGTTGGTGATCCATCTGATACTAAGAGGACTCGATCTTATTTCGAGGAGCCTCCTATTTCACTCACTGCCACTGAACCATTGCCCTCTAGACATCTTTTCTTGGTCAATCTTCAGATCCACAGTCTTATGGCGAGGTTGCTGGAAATCCCTTTTGGGAATCCTCCATGCAGGAGGAGTACAACTCCCTCCTCGAGAACCATACTTGGAATCTGGTTCCCCTTTCTTCTAGGAGGAAACTTTTCATATGCAGATGGGTCTACAGGACCAAGAGCACAATGGATAGATAGATTAGCATATACAAATCCAGGCTTGTTTCCAAAGGCTTTCAGCAAGGGCATGGTATTGACTATGATGAGACCTTCACTCCAGTAGCAAAGATGGATTCTATACGATTGGCACTTGCCATTGCGGAAACCAAGGGATGGGAAGTCCATCAGATGGATGTGAAGAATGCATTTCTTCATGATGATCTCTCTCAGGAGATCTATATGGAGCAGCCCCAGGGATTTATGCAGCATTCATCTTTGGTCTGTCGACTGAAGAAGTCCCTTTATGGCCTCAAGCAGGCCCTGAGGGCATGGTATTCCAAGATCGACTCCAACTTATTATCACAGAAATTTGTACATTGTAAATCAGACCCGAATTTCTACATGCTTAGGATGGATGATTCACTTCTACTCTTAGTTTTGTACGTTGATGATTTGTTGATCACCGGTTGCTCAACTTCAGCGATTGCTCCAGTCAAGAGGATTCTACATGACAGGTTTTTGATGACAGACATGGGTCTGCTACACTTCTTCCTTGGACTCGAGATCAGCTAGGATGCATCATGCATCAAATTATCTCAAGCCAAGTATGCACAAGATCTCCTTGAGAGATTTCACATGACAAACTACAAATCTGCTCTGACTCCTTTCCTATAATGATTCAAACTTGAGGATGGCAGGGACACTCCAATGTTTGACAACACACTATACAAAAATCTAGTGGGGAGCTTGTTGTATCTCACACACTCCAGACCAGAACTCTCTTATGTAGTTGGCGCAGTTTCCAAGTTCGTGTAGGAGCCACCTGAGATACATTGGAAGGCTTCAAAGTGTATCCTTCAATACATATAAGGCACCATCACCTTTGGGATTCATTATGCAACATAATCTAGATTAGATCTCATCGGGTTTACTGATTTTGACTGGGTTGGCAATAGCATTGATCTCAAGTCCACATCTGGTTACTCACTCAGTCTTGGTTACGGGCCTATCTATTGGTCGAGCAAGAAGAAATTTTCCATTTCCCTATCTACAATCGAGGAATTACCCTTTATTCCTTGATCTAGTCCTCACTACACTTTGTTCAATCTGTTAACTAAAGACTGGTTGACTAGTTAACTCAGCTAGGTGGCAGTTCACTCGCGTAACTGCCTGAGAGACTAGACTAGGTGGAAGTTCACTCCCGTAATAGTTGGTGTGTGTCCAGATCACTCTAGACCACCACTATGGTGCATTGGTTCTCCTCCAGTGTGCATTCATTGAGTTATACAGAGTATATCATGTGTAAATTATTCATTATTCATTACGGTTAATGAGAATTCTTCCATTCTTTCTCTCCTTCTTCTTCTTTCTCAATTTCTCTCTGCAAATGTGTGTAGTATTTTCTATCTAGATCTATTATGTGCAAGTTCAACACATTTACAATTTTTCGACAGTTTTTCGGGTTCCAAACTTCCGGGGTCATTTTGAGGCCATAAACGATGTGTTTGGGGGATTTGGGCCCCAGGAAATTGCTATTTGTATTTCCCAAGGCTATTCAAAAATCATTATTCCCGATTATACCTTTCCAATGGTGTATCGAGGGCCCCAAACGGAGATCGTATGCAAAAGTTATGACCCCGGGAAATTGATGTATCAACTACCCCCATCGGGGCTCACAAACCTTTTGGATTTTCATATTCGGGGGTTAGGGTTTTAGATTTTCCTTATGTTAAAAAGGACATTAGAGCCTCATTGTAACAATCATCTTCTCTCAAATGCGAGTAGTTGTCACATCTCTTCTCTGAGATAAGATGACACCATTCTAGCGAGTCTTTCACTCTGTATTTTTACAGTCTTTATACATTTTGCTCATTAATAGAAATTGTGTATTATTGTATCTCTGTGTTTATGGTTTCATCTGTAATATATTTTTGTTATATTATTGGATATCCGAGATATCTATGTACATTTCTTTATTATATCTATGCTCTCATTTTGTGCCAAAAATAATCTGGATTAGTGGTATCAGATCAAGCTACTCTTGATCGTTTTTCAGTGCATGTCCTCAACGAGGTCCGAGTATATAAAGTTGGGTCTCGAGCTTGTCTCTCTTGAGGAAAATTGCTCTCGCATACCCAAGAAACCCTCCATGGCGGGAGAAATAAAAACAACGAAGCAAAATATTCTATAAATCTATTACTTGAGCAAGCTCTCATGCGACAAAGGGATGAAATGATGGAGAATTTTTCCCACATCTTTCAACGACTGTTGATAAAAACAGAAACAACTTCATCAAGAGACCACTTTGGAAGAATCTCTCCTTTCAAGGTACAAGTCAATTTTGATATTCCTATATTTGAAGGTCAGATAGATGTGGATTCCCTAGAAAATGGTTAAATCTTCTAGAAGGTTATTTCTCTATTCATAATTTTTTCGACAGGGAAAAGATCACCTTCGCACTCCTTAAGGCTCTACCCCATGTCAAAAATTGGTGGGAAACTTACTGGGAACAAATTTCAACAGAGGATCCTAGAAAAATATGGGTTCGAGCCCACTTGGGAATTTTTTGTAGATGCGATCAAGGAACAATATTACCCTGTTGGTAACTCTGACGACTAGTACATGAGATGGAACACACTGGGGCAAGAGAGGGGCCAAACAATTCTGGAGTTCACAAATAATTTCCATACTTTGTGCACCAGGATAGGTATCAAAGACTCTGAGCATCATTTGGTTCTAAAAAACTGTGGGGATCTACATAGCTACATCCAAACTGAAATGGATTTTCTCGGCATCTCATCACTAGGTGTTTCTTATCGATATGTTGTTAAAATCAAGCAGAAATTTAAGCACCAGAACAAGAAGGAGTTCAGGTCTACAAATCTATAACAACCAAAGTATGGTAAAGATGACCCTAACAACCAGCCTTCAGAAAACCAGTCCAACCAACATGAAAAGAAGGGTAACAGAAAGATGAAGAAGGACACTGGAAAATGGTGTGATTTCCACAAAGCCCCTGGCACAACATCGATGAATGTCACTCAAAACAGTCATCGGTGGTCGATATCAAAGCCAAGGAGCCAAACCCTAATTCAGAATATGATTCAGAAAATATTGGTAGAAGACAGATCATCGATGTAGATCCCACTACTATTGTTGCGACCGCAGCAAGTCAACCAGAAGAACCAACAGATCTTGAAGAGGGGGAGTGCCTTTTTCATTCACAGATGTGGGTGAAGGGGACCTCATTGCATTTTATTGTTGATAGTGGAAGCCAAAAGAACCTCATCTCAACAAAGGTCTTCAAACAGTTAGGATTGTTGACAACACCACACCCGCAACCATAAAACATGGGGTGGCTTCGCCCGGGACGAGATCTATGTGTCAGGGAGAAGTGTTGATTGTCATACGACATCCATCCCTTCAAGGATGAGGTATTAAGTGATGTTTCCCTGCTGAATGTTCGTGATGTTCTCTTGGGCCAACCACATATGTGGAAGCGCCATGTTATCTATGAGTCTCGACCCCGTAGTGTCATTGTTACTCTAGGGGTCATCTCTACAGTACACCAGAGGTAGTTTCGACAACTCTCCTGCCTAAACAGTGCTACAGAGTATTATCTCGTACTACAAAATTCAGCTTCTTCACAGTATGTTCAAAAGGTGAACAGAAGAACACTGCAACCATTGCAACCTCAATCCAAGAACCTTTTGTCTAGCAGAAGCATGTCGACAAGATTGAAGCAAAGCGCAAGTATTCCTTATGCACATAGTCATCTCATGTAGCCAGACTGATTAAAAGGGTCCAAACCTTCTAGCCATAGGTTCATGACAGCCTTCAACAAGCTAAGCAATGCAACTTCTCCAGCAAGGCAAGCAGCTCAACAAGATTATGATTCAACAAACGCTTCCCCCTCTCCCCCAAGAACTCAATGCAATGGAGACCATTTCTTTCTAAGGGAGGATTGATCCAGGTGGATATCGGTGGCCACCCACCTATTCCACTTGCTCGAAAAACAGTTTTCCACCTTCGCGATTTTTCAAGTTCCAAACTTTCAGGGCCGTTTTGAGGCCCTAAACGACATTTTTTGGGGATTTGGGGCTCAGGAATCTATTAAGGGAACTAGCTTGGGCCAGTTGACAATCGTTCTTCTCGGTTAGACATTTTCAACGGTGTATCGAGTGCCCCAAACAAATATCGTATGCAAAAGTTATGCCCCCGGAAAGTTGACATATCAACTACCCCCATTGGGGCCTGCAAACCTTTTGTCTTTTCATCTTCCGAAGTTAGGGTTTTAGATTTTCCTTATGTTAAAAATTCCTTTACAGCCTCATTGTAACAATTTTCGAATGCGAGTAGCTTTCACATCTCTTCTTATAGATAAGATGCCACCATTCTAGAGAGTCTTTCACTCTGTATTTTTACAGTCTTTGTACATTTCGCTCATTAATACAAATTGTGTATTACTGTATCTTTCTGTTTATGGTTGCATCTATGATATATTTCTGTTGTATTATTGGATATCTAAGATATCTCTGTACATTTTTTTATTATATCTCTGCTCTCATTTCTTGTTGAAAATAATTTGGATCAGTGTTATCATAGCAGGCTGCTCTTGAACATTTTTCAGTGCATGTCCCCGATGAGGTCCGAGTATAGCAAGTTGGGTCTCGAGCTTTTCTCTCTTGAGGAAAATCGCTCGCGCACGCCCAATAAACCCTCCATGGTGGGAGAAAAGAAAAACAACGGAGCAAAAGATTCTATAAATTTATTTCTTAAGCAAGCTCAAACGCGACAAAGGGACGAAATGATGGAGAATTTTTCCCACATCCTTCAACGCCTGTCGATAACAACAGGAACAAATTCATCAAGTGGCCACTTTGGAAGCACCTCTCCTTTCCAGGTACAAGTCAATTTTGATATTCTCATATTTTAAGGTCAAATAGATGTGAATGCCCTAGAAAATGGTTAAATATGCTAGAAGGTTATTTCTTTGTTCATAATTTTTTCGACAGGGAAAATATCACCTTCGCACTCCTTAAGGCTGTCCCCCATGTCAAACATTGGTGGAAAACTTACTGGGAGCAAAGTTCAACAGAGGAGTCTAGAATATATGGGGTCAAGCCCACTTGGGATTTTTTTGTGGATGCGATCAAGCAACAATATTACCATGTTGGTAACTATGACAAACAGTACATGAGATAGACCACACTGCGGAAAGAGGAAAGAAAGGGGCCAAACAGTTCTTGAGTTCACAAATAACTTCCTTACCTTGCACACCAAGTTGGGTATCAAAGACTCTGAGCGACATTTAAATCTGAAATATTGTGGGGCTATAGACGGATACATGCAAACTCAAATGTATTTTTTGGACATCTCATCATTGGGTGTTGCTTATCGATATGTTGTTAAAATCGAAAAAAAATTTAAGCACCACAACAAGCGGTAGTTTGGGTCTGCAAATCCGCAACAACAAAAGTATGGTAAAGACGACCCTAACAACCAGCCTTCAGAAAACCAATCCAAGCCATAAGAAAAGAAGGGTAACAGAAAGATGAAGGACACTAGAAAATGGTGTGATTTCCACAAAATCACCTGGCACAACACTAATGAATGTCGCTCAAAATAGTCATTGGTGTCTGAGATCAAAAACAAGGAGTGGAACCCTGATTTAAAATCTGATTCAGAAAATACTGGTAGAAGACAGATCATTGATGCAGACCCCACTGTTATTGTCATGACCACATCAATTCAACCAAAAGAACCAGTAGATTCTGAAGAGGGGGAGCGCCTTTTTCATTCACAGATGTGGGTGAAGGGAACCCTGCTACATTTTATTATTGGTAGCGGAAGCCAAAAGAACCTCATCTCAGCAGAGGTCGTCAAACAGTTGGGATTGTTGAAAACACCACATCTGCAACCATACAACATCGAGTGGCTTCGCCATGGTTGAGATCTTTGTGTCATCCAGCAGTGTTGATTGTCATATGACATCCAACCCTTCAAGGATGAGGTATTATGTGATGTTTCCCTGCAGGATGTCTGTGATGTTCTCTTGGGCCAACCATATATGTGGAAACGCTATGTTATCTATGAGTCTCGACCCCGCAGTTTCATTATTACTCTAGGGGATCATCTCTACAAGATACGAGAGGTAGTTCTAATTATTGTCCCACCTAGAGCATGACACAAGGTAGTATTTCAAACTACAAAATTCGGCTTCCTCGGAGTTTGTTCAAAAGGTGAACAAAAGAACACTGCAGCCTCAGTCCAAGCACCTTTTGTCCAGTAGAAGCGGGTCAAAAATATTGAAGCAAAGCGCAAGGATTTCTTCTACACACACTCATATCATATAGTGAGACTGGTTGAAAAAGGTCCAAACCTTCCAGCCACAGGTTTGTGACAGCCTTCAACAAGCTAAGCAGCACAACTTCTCCATCAAGGCAAACAACTCACCAAGATTCAGATTAAGCAGATGCTTCCCCCTCTCCCTTGAGAACTCAATGAAATATAGACCATTGCTTCCTAAGGAGGGAGGATTGATCCAAGTGGATATTAGTCGCCACCCACCTATTCCACTGGCTTGAAAAACAGTTTTCCACCTTGGCAGTTTTTCGGGTTCCAAACTTCTAGGGTCGTTTTGAGGCCCTAAATGATGTTTTTTGGGGATTTGGGCCCCAAGAGATTGTCTATAGCATTAGTCTGGGCCAATTTAAAATCTTTCTTCTCGGTTAGATCTTTCCAATGGTGTATCGAGCACCCCAAATGGATATTGTATGCAAAAGTTACGCCCCCGGGAAGTTTACGTATCACCTACCCCCATCAGGGCTCGCAAACCTTTTGGCTTTTCATCTTTCGGGGTTAGGGTTTTAGATTTTCCTTATGTTAAAAAGGCCTTTAGAGCCTCATTGTAACAATCATCTTCTTGCGAATGTGAGTAGTTTTCACATCTCTTCTCAAAAATATGCTACCACCATTCTAGTTATTCTTTCACTCTATATTTTTACAGTCTTTGTGCATTTCGCTCATTAATAGAAATTGTGTATTATTGTATCTTTGTGTTTATGGTTGCATCTCTTGTATATTTCTGTTATATTATTGGATATCTGAGATATCTTTGTACATTTCTTTATTATATCTCCGCTTTGATTTCATGCCGAAAATAATCTGGATCAGTGGTATCATAGCAGGTTGCTCTTGCTCGTTTTTCAGTGCATGTCCCCGACAAGGTTCGAGTATATAAATTTTGGTCTTGAGCTTGTCTCTCTTGAGGAAAATTTCTCTTGTATGCCCAAGAAACCCTCTCTGGGAGGATAAAATAAAATTGACAGAGCAAAAGATTGTATAAATATGTTACTTGAGCAAGCTCTCATGTGACAGAGGGGCGAAATGATGGAGAATTTTTCCCACATCCTTCAACGCCTGTCGATAGCAACAGGAACAAGTTCATCAAGCGGCCACTTTGGAAGCACCTCTCCTTTCAAGGTACAAGTCAATTTTGATATTCCTGCATTTGAAGGTCAGATAGATGTGAATGCCTAAAAAAATGGTTAAATCTGCTAGAAGGTTATTTCTCTGTTCATATTTTTTCCAATAGGGAAAAGATCACCTTCACACTCCTTAAGGATCTCCCCCATGTCAAACATTGGTGGGAAACTTACTAGGAGCAAATTTCAACAGAGGAGTTTGGAATATATGGGGCCGAGTCCACTTGGGATATTTTTGTGGATGCGATCAACGAACAATATTACCCTGTTGGTAACTATGACGACTAGTACATTAGATGGACCACACTGCAGCAAGAGAGGGGCCAAACAGTTCCGGAGTTCACAAATATTTTCCATACATTGTGCACCAAACTGGGTATCAAAGACTCTGAGCGACATTTGGTTCTAAAATACCACAGGGCTCTACAAAAATACATCCAAACTGAAATGGATTTTCCGTACATCTCATCACTTGGTGTTGCTTATCGATATGTTGTTAAAATCAAGCAGAAATTTAAGCACCGAAACAAGCGGGAGTTCAGGTCTTCAAATCCATAACAACCAAAGTATGGTAAAGACGACCCTAACAACCAGCCTTCAAAAAACTAGTCCAGGGAACAAGAAAAGAAGGGTAATAGAAAGACGAACAAGGACATTGGAAAATGGTATGATTTTTACAAAATCCCCTATAACAACACCGATGAATGTCGCTCAAAACAGTCATTGGTGGCTAAGATCAATGAAAAGGAGACACACCTTGATTCAGAATCTGATTCAGAAAATACTAGTAGAAGACAGATCATTGACGCAGACCCCACTACTATTGTCACAACCGCAACAATTCAACCAGAAGAACCAACAAATCCTGAAGAAGGGGAGCGCCTTTTTCATTCACAGATGTGGGTGAAGGGGACCCTGCTACATTTTATTGTTGATAGCGGAAGTCAAAAGAACCTCATCTCAAGAACCTCATCTCAACAAAGGTCTTCAAACAGTTAGGATTGTTTTGACAACACGACACCCACATCCATACAACATCAAGTGGCTTCACCAAGGACGATATCTCTGTGTCAACGAGCAGTGTCGATTTTCATACAACATCTATCCCTTTAATGATGAGGTATTATGTGATGTTTTCCTGCTAGATTTCTGTGATGTTCTCTTGGACTAACCATATATGTGGAAGTGCCATGTTATCTATGAGTCTTGACCCCGTAGTGTCATTGTTACTCTGTGGGGTCATCGCTACATGATACTAGAGGTAGTTCTTACTATTGTCCCACCTAAACAATGATGCAAGGTAGTATCTCGTACTACAAAAGTTAGCTTCTTCACAATTTGTTCAAAAGGTGAACAGAAGAACATAACAACCACTGCAGCCTCAATCCAAGCATGTTTTGTCCAACAGAAGTAAATCGACAAGATTGAAGCAAAGCGCAAGGATTCCTTCTGCACATAGTCATCTCATGTAGACAGACTAGTTAAAAGGGTCCAAACCTTCCAGCCACAGGTTCGTGACAGCCTTCAACAAGCTAAGCAGTGCAACTTCTCTAGCAAGGCAATCAACTCAACAAGATTAAGATTCAACAAACGATTCCCCCTCTCCCCCGGGAACTCAAATCAATCGATACCATTGCTTCCTAAGGAGGGAGGATTGATCCAGGTGGATATCAGTGGCCACCTACCTATTCGACTCGCTCGAAAAATAGTTTTCCACCTTGGCATTTTTTCGGGTTCCAAACTTTCAAGGTTGTTTTGAGGCCCTAAACAACAATTTTTTGGGATTTGGGGCCCAATAAACTAGTAAGGTCACTATCCTAGGCCAGTAAAAAATCGTTCTTCTCAGTTAGACCTTTTCAACGGTGTATCGAGTGTCGCAAACGAAGATCGTATGCAAAAGTTAAGCCCCCGGGAAGTTGACATATCAACTACCCCCATTGGGGCCCGCAAACATTTTGGATTTTCATCTTTTGTGGTTAGGGTTTTAGATTTTCATTATGTTAAAAAGGTCATTAAAGCCTCAGTGTAACAATCATCTTCTTACGAATGCGAGTAGATGTCACATCTCTTCTCATAGATAAGCTGCCACCATTCTAGTGAATCTTTCACTCTGTATTTTTGCAGTATTTGTAGATTTCGCTCATTAATAGAAATTGTGTATTATTGTATCTATGTGTTTATGGTTATATCTCTGATATATTTCTATTATATTATTGGATATCTGAGATATCTCTATAAATTTATTTATTATATCTCTACTCTCATTTCTTGCCAAAAATAATCTAGATCAGTGGTATCAGAGCAGGCTACTTTTGATCGTTTTTCAATGCATGTCCCCGTTGAGGTCTGAGTATAGCACGTTGGGTCTCGAGCTTGTCTCTCTTGAGGAAAATCACTCTCGCACACCCAAGAAACCCTCCATGGTGGGAGAAAAGAAAAACAATGGACAAAAGATTCTATAAATCTATTGCTTAAGCAAGCTCTCACGCGATAGAGGGAGGAAATAATGGATAATTTTTCCCACATCCTTCAATGCCTGTCAATTACAACAAGCGCAACTTCATCAAGTGGCCACTTTATAAGCACCTCTACTTTCTAGGTACAAGTCAATTTTGATATTCCCATATTTGAAGGTCAGATAGATGCGGATACCCTAGAAAAATGGTTAAATCTGCTAGAAGTTTATTTCTCTGTTCATAATTTTCCCGACAGGGAAAAGATCACCTTCGTACTCCTTAAGGATTTTCCCTATGTCAAACATTGGTGGGAAACTTACTGGGAGAAAACTTTAACAGAGGAGTTTGGAATATATGGGGCCGAGCCCATTTGGGATATTTTTGTGGATGCAATCAAGGAACAATATTACCTTGTTGGTAACTATGACGACCAATACATGAGATGGACCACACTGCGACAAGAGAGGGGCCAAACAGTTCCAAAGTTCACAAATACTTTCCATACCTTCCGCACCAAGCTGGTTATCAAAGACTTCGAGCGACATTTGGTTCTGAAATACCGTGGGGATCTACACAGATACATCCAAACTGAAATGTATTTTCTGGACATCTCATCACTGGGTGTTGCTTATCGATATGTTGTTAAAATCGGGGAGAAATTTAAGCACCAGAACAAGCAAGAGTTTGGATCTGAAAATACGCAACAACCAAAGTATGGTAAAGACGACCCTAACAACCAACCTTCATAAAACCAGTCCAAGCCACAAGAAAAGAAGGGTAACAGAAAAACGAAGAAGGACACGGGAAAATGGTGTAATTTCTGCAAAATATCCTCACACAACACCGATGAATGTCGCTCAAAACAGTGATTAGTGGCAGAGATCAAAGACAAGGAGTTGAACCTTGATTCGGAATCTGATTAAGAAAATACTGGTAGAAGACAGATCATAGACACATACCCCACTACTATTGTCACGACCACAACAATTCAACAAGAAGAACCAATAGATCCTGAAGAGGGGGAGCACCTTTTTCATTCACAGATGTGGGTGAAGAGGACCCCGCTACATTTTATTGTTGATAGCAGAAGCTAAAAGAACCTCATCTCAGTAGAGGTCATCAAACAATTGGGATTGTTGACAACACCACACCCACAACCATACAACATCAGGTGGCTTCGTGAGGGACGAGTTCTTTATGCCAGACAGTAGTGTCGATTGTCATACGGCATCCAGCCCTTCAAGGATGAGGTATTATGTGATGTTTCCCTGCTGGATATCTGTGATGCTCTCTTGGGCCAACCATATATGTGGAAGCGCCATGTTATCTATGAGACTCGACCCCATAGTGTCATTGTTACTCTAGGGGGTCATCTCTATAAGATCCCAGACATAGTTCTGACTACTGTCCCACATAAACAGTGTCACAAGGTAGCATCTCATACTACAAAAATTAGCTTCTTCACAGTCTGTTCAAAAGGTGAACAAAAGAACACCACAACCATTGCAGCCTTAGTCCAAGAACCTTCTGTCCAACAGAAGAAGGTCGACAAGATTGAAGCAAAGCACAAGGATTCCTTTAGCACATAGTCATCTCATGTAGCCAGACTAGTTAAAAATGTCCAAACCTTCCAGCCATAGGTTGGTGACAGCCTTCAACAAACTAAGCAGTGCAACTTCTCCTACAAGAGAAGCAGCTCACTAAGATTTTGATTCAACAAATGCTTCCCCCTCTCCCTTGTGAACTCAATGAAATGGATACCATTTCTTCCTAAGGAGGGAGGATTGATCTAGGTGGATATCGGTGGCCACCCACCTATTCCACTGGCTCGAAAAATAGTTTTCCACCTTGGCAGTTTTTCGGGTTCCAAACTTCTGGGGTCGTTTTGAGGCCCTAAACGATGTTTTTTGGCGATTTGGGGTCCAAGAAACAACTATTGGCACTGGCCTGGGCCATTGGAAAAGCATTCTTCTCGGTTAGACCTTCCCAACAGTTTATCGAATGCCCCAAACAGAGATTGTATGCAAAAGTTACGCCCCGAGAAGTTTACGTATCAACTAGCCCAATCGGGGCCCGCAAACCTTTTGGATTTTCATCTTCCAGGGTTAGGGTTTTAGATTTTCCTTATGTTAAAAAGGCCTTTAGAGCCTCATTGTAACAATCATCTTCTTGTGAATGCAAGTAGCTGTCTCATCTCTTCTCAGAGATAAGTTGTCACCATTCTAGCGAGTCTTTCACTCTGTATTTTTACAGTCTTTGTACATTTCACTCATTAATAGAAATTGTGTATTATTGTATCTCTGTGTTTATGGTTGCGTCTCTGATATATTTATGTTATATTATTGGATATCTAAGACATATCTGTACATTTCTTTATTATATCTCCACTCTAATTTTGTGCCGAAAATAATCTAGATCAGTGGTATCAGAGCAGGTTGCTCTTGATCATTTTTCAGTGCATGTCCCCGACGAGGTCCGAGTATAGCAAGTTGGGTCTCTTGCTTGTCTCTCTTCAGAAAAATATCTCTTTCATGCCTAAGAAACCCTCCATGGCGGGAGAAAAGAAAAACGATGGAGAAAAAGATTCTATAAATATGTTGCTTGAACAAGCTGTCACGCGACAGAGGGATGAAATGATGGAGAATTTTTCCCACGTCCTTCAGAGCCTCCGAATAAAAACAGAGATAAATTCATCAAGAGGCCACTTTAAAAGCACCTCTCCTTTCAAGGTACAAGTCAATTTTGATATTCCTGTATTTGAAGGTCATATAGATGCGTATGCCCTAAAAAAATGGTTAAATCTGCTAGAAGGTTATTTCTCTATTCATATTTTTTTCAACAAGGAAAAGATCACCTTCGCACTCCTTAAGGCTCTCCCCCATGTCAAACACTGGTGGAAAATTTATTGGGATAAAATTTGAACAGAGTAGTCTGGAATATATGGGGTCGATCCCACTTGGGATTTTTTTGTGGATGCAATCAAGGAACAATATTACCTTGTTGGTAATTATGACGACTAATACGTGATATGGACCACAATAGGGCAAGAGAGGGGCCAAACAGTTATGGAGTTCACAAATACTTTCCATACCTTGTGCACCAAGCTAGGTATCAAAGACTCCGAGCAACATTTGGTTATGAAATACTGTGGGGATCTACAAAGATACATCCAAACTAAAATGGATTTTCTGGACATCTCATCACTCGGTGTTGTTTATCAATATGTTGTTAAATATGAACAGATATTTAAGCACTAGAACAAGCAGTAGTTCGGGTCTGCAAATCCGCAACAACCAAAGTATGGTAAATACGGCCACAACAACCAGCCTTCAGAAAACCAGTCCAAGCCACAGGAAAAGAAGGGTAACGTAAAGACGAACAAGGACACTGGAAAATGGTGTGATTTCCACAAAATCCCCTGGCACAACACCGATGAATGTCACTCAAAGCAGTCATTGGTGGCCAATATCAAAGACAAGGAGTCAAACCTTGATTCAGAATCTGATTCAAAAAATTCTAGTAGAAGACAGATCATCGATGCAGACCCCACTGTTATTGTCATGATCGCATCAATTCAACCAGAAGAACCAACGGATCCTAAAGAAGGGGAGCGCCTTTTTCATTCACAGATGTGGGTGAAGGGGACCCCACTGCATTTTATTATTGATAGTAGAAGCCAAAAGAACCTCATCATAGCTGAGATCGTCAAACAATTTGGATTGTTGACAACACCACACTCACATCCATACAACACAGGGTGGCTTCGCCAGGGACGAGATCTTTGTGTCAGCCATCAGTGTCGATTATCATACAACATCCATCCCTTCAAGGATTAGGTATTATGTGATGTTTCCCCACTTCATGCCTGTGATGTTCTCTTGAGCCAACCATATATGTTGAAGCGCCATGCTATCTATGAGTCTCGACCCTGTAGTGACATTGTTACTCTAGGTTTCATCTCTATAGGATACCAGAGGTGGTTCTGACTATTGTCCCACCTAAACAGTGTTGCAACATAGTATCTCATACTACAAAATTCAGATTCTTCACATTTTGTTCAAAAGGTGAACAGAAGAACACTGCAACCACTGCAGCCTCAGTCCAAGCACCTTTTGTCCAGCAAAAGCAAGTCAACAAGATTGAAGTAAAGTGTAAGGATTCATTCTCCATGCAGTCATCTCATGTAGCCAGACTAGTTAAAAGGGTCCAAATATTCTAGTCACAGATTTGTGACATCCTTCAACAAGCTAAGCAGCGCAACTTTTTCAGCAAGGCAAGCAACTCACCAAGATTCAGATTCAGGAAACGCTTCCCCCTCTCCCCCGAGAACTCAATGCAATGGAGACCATTTCTTCCTAAGGAGGGAGGATTGATCTAGGTGGATATTGGTGGCCACCCACCTATTCCATTGGCTCAAAAAAAAGTTTTCCACCTTGGCAATTTTTTGCGTTCCAAACTTTCGGAATCATTTTAAGGTCCTAAACAACATTTTTTGGGGATTTGGGGGGAATCTGTCTATAATTGGCACTAGCATGGGCCATTCGAAAATCATTCTTCTCGGTTAGACCTTTCCAACGGTGTATTGATCACCCTAAACGGAGATCGTATGCAAAAGTTACACCCCCGGGAAGTTTACGTATCAACTACTCCCATCGGGGCCTGCAAATCTTTTGGCTTTTCATCTTCCGGGGTTAGGGTTTTATATTTTCCTTATGTTAAAAATGCCTTTAGAGCCTCATTTTAACAATCATTTTATTGTGAATGTGAGTAGGTGTCACATCTCTTCTCAGAGATAAGATACCACCATTCTAGCAAGTCTTTCACTCTGTATTTTTACAGTTTTTGTACTTTTTGCTCATTAATGGAAATTGTATATTACTGGATCTCTGTGTTTATGGTTGCATCTCTAATATATTTATGTTATATTATTGGATATCTAAGATATCTCTGTAAATTTCTTTATTATATCTCCGCTCTCATTCCATGTCGAAAATCATCTAGCTCAGTGGTATCAGAGCAGCCTACTCTTGATCGTTTTTCAGTGCATGTCCCCGACGACGTCCGAGTATAGAAATTTGGGTCTCGATATTGTCTCTCTTGAGGACAATCTCGCTCGCACGCCCAAGAAACCCTCCATGGCGGGAGAAAATAAAAACAATGGAGCAAAAGATTCTATAAATATGTTGCTTGAGCAAGCTCTAACACGACAAGGGGACGAAATGATGGAGAATTTTTCCCACATCCTTCAACACCTGTCGATAACAATAGACACAAGTTCATAAAGCGACCACTTTGGAAGCACCTCTCCTTTCAAGGTACAACTCAATTTTGATATTCTCGTATTTGAAGGTGAGATAGATGCGAATACCCTAGAAAAATGGTTAAATCTACTAGAAGGTTATTTCTTTGTCCATAATTTTTCCGATAGGGAAAATATCACCTTCACACTCCTTAAGGATCTCCCCCATGTCAAACATTGGTTGGAAACTTACTTGGAGAAAAGTTCAATAGAGGAGTCTAGAATATATGTGGCTGAATCCACTTGGTATTTTTTTGTGGATGCGATCAAGAACAATATTACCCTGTTGGTAACTATGACGACCAATACATGAGATGGACCACACTGCGGCAAGAGAGGGGTCAAAAAGTTCCAGAGTTCAAAAATACTTTCCATACCTTGCGCACCAAGCTGGGTATCAATGAATATGAGCGACAATTGGTTCTGAAATACCGTGGGGATCTACACAGATACATCCAAACTGAAATGGATTTTCTAGACATCTCATCACTGGGTGTTTCTTATTGATATGTTGTTAAAATTGAGAAGAAATTTAAGCACCAGAACAAGCGGGAGTTTGGGTCTACAAATCTACAACAACCAAAGTATGGTAAATACGACCCTAATAACCAGCCTTCATAAAACCAGTCCAAGCCACAAGAAAAGAAGGGTAACAGAAAGATGAAGAAGGACACTAAAAATGGTGCAATTTCCATAAAAGCCCTTGGCACAACACCAACGAATGTCCCTTAAAAAATTCATTGGTGTCTGAGATCAAAGACAAGGATTCAAACCCTGATTCAGAATCTGATTCATTCAATATTGGTAGAAGACATATCTAATTTAGAAAATACTGATAAGAGCGCCTTTTTCATTCATAGATGTGGGTGAAAATGACCCTGCTACATTTTATTAATGATAGCAGAAGCCAAAAGAACCTCATCTCAGCAAAGGTCATCAAACAGTTGGGATTGTTGACAACACCACACCCACAGCCATACAACATCGGTTGGCTTCGCCAAGGACGAGATATATGTGTCATCCAGCAGTGTCGATTGTCGTACAACATCCAACCCTTCAAGGATGAGGTATTATGTGATGTTTCCCCGTGGGATGTCTGTGATGTTCTCTTGGGCCAGCGATATATGTGGAAGCGCCATGTTATCTATGAGTCTCGACCCCGTAGTGTCATTGTTACTCTGGGGGGTCATCTCTACAGGATACCAGAGGTAGTTCCAACTATTGTCCCACCTAAACAATGACGCAAGGTAGTATCTCATACTACGAAATTTTGCTTCTTCAGAGTATGTTCAAAAAGTGAACAGAAGAACACCGCAAGCATTGCAGCCTCAATCCAAGCACCTTCTGTCCAACAGAAATAGGTCAACAATATTGAAGCAAAGCGCGAGGATTCCCTCTACACACAGTCATATAATGTAACCAAACTGGTTTAAAAGGGTCCAAACCTTCCATCCACAGGTTCGTGACAGCCTTCAACAAGCTAAGCAATGCAACTTCTCGAGCAAGGCAAGCAGCTCACCAAGATTTAGATTCAGAAAATGCTTCCCCCTCTCCCCTGGGAACTCAACGCAATGGAAACCATTGCTTCCTAAGGAGGGAGAATTGATCTGGGTGGATACCGGTGGCCACCCACCTATTCCACTGGCTCAAAAAAAAGTTTTCCACCTTGGCAGTTTTTTGGGTTCCAAACTTTCAGGGTCGTTTTGAGGCCCAAAACAACATTTTTGGGGGATTTGGGGCCCAAGAGACTAGCAAAGGCACTAGCTTGGGTCAATCGAAAATCGTTCTTCTCGGTTAGGCCTTTTCAATGATGTATCGAGCGCCCCAAATGGATATCGTATGAAAAAGTTACACCCCCAGGAAGTTTGTGTATCAACTACCCCCATCGAGGCCCACAAACCTTTTAGCTTTTCATCTTCCAGGGTTAGGGTTTTAGATTTTCCTTATGTTAAAAAGGCCCTTAGGGCCCCATTCTAACAATTATCTTCTTGTGAATGCAAGTATTTGTAACATCTCTTCTCAGAGATAAGTTGTCACCATTCTAGCGAGTCTTTCACTCTGTATTTTTACAGTCTTTGTACATTTCGCTCATTAATAGAAATTGTGTATTACTATATCTCTGTGTTTATGGTTACATCTCTGATATATTTATGTTATATTATTGGATATCCGAGATGTCTCTATACATTTCTTTATTATATCTCCGCTCTCATTTCGTGCCAAAAATAATCTAAATCAAGGTCTTCCTAAAGTTTCTTGTAGTGGAGTTTTTCGAGGTTGTGTTCTTGGCAAACATTATCAGGATCCTTTTCCTAAAGGTAAGCCATTGTGTGTTGCCAAACCTCTTGAGTTGGTACATATTGCTCTCATGTCATTTTTTACTCCTTCATTTTTAAGGGCTAAGTATGCACTCACCTTTACGATGAATTATCATGTCACTCTTGGGTGTACTTTCTTAAGTACAAGAGTGAGGTATTTGTTGTTTTTAAGAATTTCAAGGATTTTTTTCCGAAGCAATCATGTCTTTCTATAAAGAAAATATGCATAGATAATTGAGAGGAGAATGCCAATCAAGCATTCAAATATTTTTGTAGAGAACATGACATTAAACATTAGTTCTTTGTTCCCTACATCCCTTAGAAAAATGTCGTTGTTGAAAGAAAGAATCAGACACTAAAAGGTATGGATAATTGCATTATTCAATCCATGAACATGGTACCTTCTTTCTAGGATGAAGCAATGAATTGTGCAAATTACATCCAGACTCAATTTGTTATGGATATGAATGTGAGTTATCTAAAATGAGGCCATGATCAATGGTTTCTCGTGTCAAGGCCATGCCCATGTATCTCGATCTGCAATCGATCCACTTTAGTGAGAGTACTTTCAAGTATGAAACTGGTGGCACAATATGAAACTTATGTTGGTTGCTAAAAAAAACCACACTTTGTCAATCTTGAAGTTGAATCACACACTCTGTAATCTCATATTTGATATCTAGAATGGCACAAATGCCAACCAAAAACTAGCAAGATAGATCGGATCCTAACAATCTTTCTCATAAAAAGAGAAGTGGTTTGCAAATTTTTGTTCTAATACCATAAAGATGTTGAGAAAAGAACATCCAGGGAGAATAAACCTCTGTAAAACCAAAGAAACCTTTGGTAAGAGAGAAAAAGTTACATCTATAAGATCTATTGTATATAAATACAAGAGGACACCCTCTATTTATAACAAACCAATAGAAGCCCAACATTTACTAAGGACAACTGGTTGGTATACCAACCATATGCCAACTGGGAAAATAATTACTTGCCTATATAAGCTTTCAATTGTGGATAGTTGGCTTACA
>SNQJ01S0010119.1:66406-102518 GCA_010110895.2 Picea sitchensis | reverse complement strand
TCATGGCAATGAAAGATCGCTTTCCTGTCAAATAAGTAAGGAATTCCCAAAACAAATCCTAAAATATCAAGCGGCACCACATCAAGTTCAACTGTGTCAATAAAGTGTGCAGTTATGGCGAATCGCAATATGCATTTTCTTGAGACTTGTAAATTCGTATCCTTGCATATCCACCCAAGTGGATAAGGTTTTGGATGTGGAATGGTCTCCAGTTTAAGTTGTTTGACCAAGTCTTCTGATATGAGATTTGCTTGTGACCCACTGTCGAACAGTGTGTCAATTTTAGTATGTTTTGAAACTATCCTCACATGGAATAATTCAATTCTTTCTTCCTCATTAGGAGCTTGTACATGACAGTTTGAAGCACTAGTGCTTGGCTTAGTTTCAGTTTCCTTTCCCTTCATACTTTTCAAACCCATGGTTGCAATTTTGGTTTCATCCCATGAATCGTCACCTAAATCTTGAGGTGTAGTTGTAGTAGCTACAGTTTTCTTCTTTCCCTTGTTTTTGTTAAACTGATTTCTTTTTTCAGGATGTAATTTCCAACAGTTTTTTTCTTCATGGCCCTCTTTTGAAAAATGTTTACAAATGATTTTTTCACCCTCTTGTTTGATAGATGCATTCTTTTTTCCTTTTCCCTTAAAAGTTTTGTCTTTGTTTTTCCCTTTGAAAAACTTGTTTCTACCCTCATCAAAAGTGTTTTTCCCTCTTGCCTCTAAATGCGTAGCTTGTACACAAACTTCGTCTAGACTAGTAGGATTAAACATGAGGATAGTATGTTTAAGGTAACTGTGCAAACCACCGATATATTTCAGAAAAGTATCTTGACTTTGTAAGTCTACCCCTAATAAGAGTGCTCTTCTCCTAAATTCTTGGGTATAGTCTTGTACATTTTGCCCCTTAAGCTGTCTAAAGTTTTGCCAATTCATTATAGCCTTTTGTAGATGAGCTAATGGATAAAATTGCTTCTTGATTGTAGTAATAAATTTAGTCCATGATAAAGTAATCTTACCATGTTTCTTTATTTCATCCTTGGTCTTGGCTTCCCACCATACCAATGCTGCTCCATCCATTCTTACCGAGGCTAGTTGTATCTTGGTGTTGTCATCATGAAGTTTTTGAATCCTTAAATAAACTTCCAATTGTCTGATCCAATTATCAAGTTTTTCTGCATTGACTTCACCATTAAATATAGGCAACTCAAATTTGACATCAAGCTTTAAAAAAGGACTTTTACCAGTGGTTTTCGACTTGAGACTGATTTACCGAAGTAGAGGAAGACGATGTAGAGGAAGAAGAAGAATATATAGATGGTGGATCACCATTTCCTCCATGTCCTTTCTTTGACTGTTCATTACTCTTCTTTCCTCTTGTGGAACCCTTCCTTCTTTCTGGTTTTTACACCCATCTCCAGCAATCCTATCATTTCTTTCTTGGTAGAGGATCCTTACCATTTCAGTAATATCTAATAAAGCTTTCTGAAATATTCGTTCTTCCTCCTTGGGATCCATCTCTTCAGAAGTTTCTCCTTTTCTTGAAGACATGCTTGAAGATGCTTCTAAGACTCTTGGAGGTGGATTTCTGACCCTTCTTGGCTATGTATTAGTTTGTGCACTAACCAAGTTTCCTTCACCTCTCTGGAGTTTTAGCCTAGTAAGCATGAAAACTTGCAAACAAGTAAATTAATCTTTGCACAAAACCAATGCTGAGTAAAAAGACTCTAGCTTCAAAAGCTCTAATCCTGAGCTCTGATACCATCTAATCTGAAAATGAAAATACTTGTATTGATGTTCAAAGTATTCATTTCCATACAAAATAAATGTGCAAAGTGTTCTTTTATCGTGGTTTATAAACTTTTGTGTGAGGGAGTATTGTTTTGATTTATTGTTTAAATATCTTAAATCTGTCTAACATAGCAAAATAAAATTCACCTTAAACACACAGCACATGATGAGGCAGTTCACCCCTCCTGGGCTACATATGTCGGTTCCAAGGCTCCCAATGGGCATGTCCTTGATCTATTCATGCTCAAAATGGTGTTACAATGAGAAAAAGGCCAAAAAACAGGCCAAACCAGCTGTGAAAACGAATTCAGAATACAGATAGAAGCTTAAAATGACTATGTTATCACCTAAAACAGTGAAGGTTGATCCAAATCTCCTTTTCCCTCAAGGCCCTGATGGCTCCTCAAGCTATTCTAACTTGAATATGGCTAAACGACACCTCTGTTGGCTCTGCAACCTATTCCATTCGCTCCAGAAGGCTGAGAATACCCAAAATCCACCAAAAATTCATGCCAAATGGTTTCCTGTAGCAAAAGTTATGCCCAAAACCAATTATGTCCTCTTTTCCCCAAAAAACTCCACCAAAAATAGAGTAGCGGGAGTTAACTTTGCTAAAAATGGCAAATGCGCCAAACAAGGCGGACTCCGCCCAAAATTTGTCGAACCGTTAGCATGCAAGTTTAATGTTAGTGCTTTGTGGTCACATCGACTCCACATAAACCGTCGCATTTTATGGTTGGATAACCACGTTGCAAACCCATGACAGCTACCCCCGCGTGCATATGTGAACGATGCTAACCACAACCGTTTGTAACCCGTGGCATATACAGTTACCCCCGCATGCAATGTGAACGGTGCCAACCGCAACCATCGGGTCTATGGGCCTTGGTTTTGGCTCACGGTCATGTGTAAAAGGGGGTTGGTCCTTAGGGGTTGGTCCCCTTTTTTACCGCCCATCCAAACTTGTTTCAAGTTTTTAAAACAAATGTGTCGTTTCCACTGTAAGCACCACCACTAGCTCGGGCGGTTAGGTCTCAGGGCTGTCCTCCCAACGACCCACGGTCGAATCCTGCCAACTCCAAATTTTGTTGCGCACTCCAATATTTGTTTTAAAATTTGATGCCATGTGGAAGCCTCCAGGCCCACCACATTTAAAAAAAAAAAACATATGTATTTATATTTTTTTTTGTTTTATTATTTCATTATATATATATATTTTTAATGAAATAAGGGATATTCAAACTTGAATATCTTTCACATGCAGAGTCGGTTTTGCGTGACGTTTGTGGCAACAAGATCGTATCAACTAGACCTATCCAGACGTTCTGACTTCAACCACTTCTGAGCAATTTTAATTTTGAGCATTTTCTTCACTTAGGACATGATCTCCTGATCACGGGGCCCCCAAACCTTTTGGATTTTCATCTTCCAGGGTTAGGGTTTTAGATTTTCCTTACGTTAAAAAGGCCTTTAGAGCCTCATTGTAACAAACATCTTCTTGCGAATGCGAGTAGCTGTCACATCTCTTCTCATAGATAAGTTGTCACCATTCTAGCGAGTCTTTCACTCTGTATTTTTACAGTCTTTTTACATTTCGCTCATTAATAGAAATTGTGTATTATTGTATCTCTGTGTTTATGGTTGCATCTCTGATATATTTATGTTATATTATTGGATATATGAGATATCTCTGTACATTTCTTTATTATATCTCCACTCTTATTTTGTGCCGAAAATAATCTGGATCAGTGGTATCAGAGCAGGCTACTCTTGATCATTTTTCAGTGCATGTCCCCGACGAGGTCTGAGTATAGCAAGTTGGGTCTCTTGCTTATCTCTCTTGAGGAAAATCGCTCTTTCATGCCCAAGAAACCCTCCATGGCGGGAGAAAAGAAAAACGACGGAGCAAAAGATTCTATAAATATGTTGCTTGAACAAGCTCTCACGCGACAGAGGGATGAAATGGTGGAGAATTTTTCCCACGTCCTTCAGAGCCTCTCGATAACAATAGGCACAAATTCATCAAGCGGCCACTTTGGAAGCACCTCTCCTTTCAAGGTACAAGTCAATTTTGATATTCTCGTATTTGAAGGTCAGATAGATGCTTATGCCCTAAAAAAATGGTTAAATCTGCTAGAAGGTTATTTCTCTATTCATATTTTTTTCAACAAGGAAAAGATCACCTTCGCACTCCTTAAGGCTCTCCCCCATGTCAAACACTAGTGGAAAATTTATTGGGACAAAATTTCAACAGAGTAGTCTGGAATATATGGGGTCGATCCCACTTGGGATTTTTTTGTGGATGCAATCAAGGAACAATATTACCTTGTTGGTAACTATGACGACTAATACGTGATATGGACCACACTACGGCAAGAGAGGAGCCAAACAGTTCTGGAGTTCACAAATACTTTCCATACCTTGTGCGCCAAGCTAGGTATCAAAGACTCCAAGCGACATTTGGTTCTGAAATACCGTGGGGATCTACAAAGATACATACAAACTAAAATGGATTTTTTGGACATCTCATCACTCGGTGTTGTTTATCAATATGTTATTAAAATCGAACAGAAATTTAAGCACTAGAACAAGCAGTAGTTCGGGTCTGCAAATCCGCAACAACCAAAGTATGGTAAATATGGCCATAACAACCAGCCTTCAGAAAACCAGTCCAAGCCACAGGAAAAGAAGGGTAACGTAAATATGAACAAGGACACTGGAAAATAGTGTGATTTCCACAAAATCCCCTGGCACAACACCGATGAATGTCACTCAAAGCAGTGATTGGTGGCCAATATCAAAGACAAGGAGTCGAACCTTGATTCAGAATCTGATTCAAAAAATTCTAGTAGAAGACAGATCATCGACGCAGACCCCACTGCTATTGTCGTGATCGCATCAATTCAACCAGAAGAACCAACAGATCCTGAAGAGGGGGAGTGCCTTTTTCATTCACAGATGTGGGTTAAGGGGACCCCATTGCATTTTATTATTGATAGCAGAAGCCAAAAGAACCTCATCTTAGCTGAGATCGTCAAACAATTTGGATTGTTGACAACACCACACTCCCATCCATACAACATCGGGTGGCTTCGCCAGGGACGAGATCTTTATGTCAGCCATCAGTGTCGATTATCATTTGGCATATAGCCCTTCAAGGATGAGGTATTATGTGATGTTTCCCCACTTCATGCCTATGATGTTCTCTTGAGCCAGCCATATATGTTGAAGCGCCATGCTATCTATAAGTCTCGACTCTGTAGTGACATTGTTACTTTGGGGTTCATCTCTATAGGATACCAGAGGTGGTTCTGACTATTGCACCTAAACAGTGTCGCAACATAGTATCTCATACTACAAAATTTAGCTTCTTCACAGTTTGTTTAAAAGGTGAACAGAAGAACACCGCAACCATTGCAGCCTCAGTCTAAGCACATTTTGTCCAGCAGAAGAAGGTCAACAAGTTTGAAGTAAAGCGCAAGGATTCCTTCTCCACACAGTCATCTCATGTAGCCAGACTGGTTAAAAGGGTCCAAATATTCCAGCCACAGATTTGTGACATCCTTCAACAAGCTAAGAAGTGCAACTTTTTCAGCAAGGCAAGCAACTCACCAAGATTCAGATTCAGGAAACGCTTCCCCCTCTCCCCCGAGAACTAAACGCAGTGGATACCATTGCTTCCTAAGGAGGGAGGATTGATATAGGAGGATATCGGTGGCCACCCACCTATTCCAGTGGCTCAAAAAATAGTTTTCCACCTTGGCAGTTTTTCGGGTTCCAAACTTTCGAGATCGTTTTGAGGTCCTAAACGACGTTTTTTGGGGATTCGGGGGGGAACTGAATATAATTGGCACTAGCTTGGGCCATTTGAAAATCATTCTTCTCAATTAGACCTTTCCAAGGGTGTATTGATCACCCTAAACGGAGATCGTATGCAAAAGTTACACCCCCGGGAAGTTTACGTATCAACTACTCCCATCGGGGCCCGCAAATATTTTGGCTTTTCATCTTCCAGGGTGAGGGTTTTATATTTTCCTTATGTTAAAAATGCCTTTAGAGCCTCATTGTAACAATCATCTTATTGTGAATGTGAGTAGGTGTCACATCTCTTCTCAGAGATAAGATACCACCATTCTAGCGAATCTTTCACTCTGTATTTTTACAGTTTTTGTACTTTTCGCTCATTAATGGAAATTGTGTATTACTATATCTTTGTGTTTATGGTTGCATCTCTGATATATTTATGTTATATTATTGGATATCTAAGATATCTCTATACATTTATTTATTATATCTCCGCTCTCATTTCATGCCGAAAATCATCTGGATTAGTGATATCAGAGCAGCCTACTCTTGATCGTTTTTTAGTGCATGTCCCCAACGACGTCTGAGTATAGAAAGTTGGGTCTTGAGATTGTCTCTCTTGAGGACAATCTCTCTCGCACACCCAAGAAACCTTCCATGGCGGGAGAAAATAAAAACAATGGAGCAAAAGATTCTATAAATATGTTGCTTGAGCAAGCTCTAATGCGACAAGGGGACAAAATGATGGAGAATTTTTCCCACATCCTTCAACACCTGTCGATAACAACAGACACAAGTTCATAAAGCGACTGCTTTGGAAGCACCTCTCCTTTCAAGGTACAACTCAATTTTGATATTCTCGTATTTGAAGGTGAGATAGATGTGAATACCCTAGAAAAAAGGTTAAATCTGCTAGAAGGTTATTTCTTTGTCCATAATTTTTCCGATAGGGAAAAGATCACCTTCGCACTCCTTAAGGATCTCCCTCATGTCAAACATTAGTTGGAAACTTACTTGGAGCAAAGTTCAACAGAGGAGTCTGGAATATATGTGGTTGAATCCACTTGGTATTTTTTTGTGGATGCGATCAAGAACAATATTACCCTGTTGGTAACTATGACGACAAGTACATGAGATGGACCATACTGCGGCAAGAGCGAGGTCAAAAAGTTCCAGAGTTCAAAAATACTTTCCATACCTTGTGCACCAAGCTGGGTATCAATGAATCCGAGTGACAATTGGTTTTGAAATACCGTGGGGATCTACACAGATACATCCAAACTGAAATGGATTTTCTAGACATCTCATCACTGGGTGTTTCTTATTGATATGTTGTTAAAATTGAGCAGAAATTTAAGCACTAGAACAAGCGGGAGTTTGGGTCTGCAAATCTGCAATAGCCAAAGTATGGTAAAGACGACCCTAATAACCAGCCTTCATAAAACCAGTCCAAGCCACAAGAAAAGAAGGGTAACGAAAAGACAAAGAAGGACACTAAAAATGGTGTGATTTCCACAAAAGCCCCCGGCACAACACCGACGAATGTCGCTCAAAAAATTCATTGGTGTCTGAGATCAAAGACAAGGATTCGAACCCTGATTCAGAATCTGATTCATAAAATATTGGTGGAAGACAGATCTGATTTAGAAAATACTGGTAGGAGTGCCTTTTTCATTCATAGATGTGGGTGAAAAAGACCCTGCTACATTTTATTATTGATAGTAGAAGCCAAAAGAACCTCATCTCAGCAAAGGTCGTCAAACAGTTGGGATTGTTGACGACACCACAACCGTAGCCATACAAGATCAGGTGGTTTCGCCGGGGACGAGATATATGTGTCATCCAACAGTGTCGATTGTCATACAACAGCAAACCCTTCAAGGATGAGGTATTATGTGATGTTTCCCCGTGGGATGTTTGTGATGTTCTCTTGGGCCAGCCATATATGTGGAAGTGCCATGTTATCTATGAGTCTCGACCCCGTAGTGTCATTGTTACTCTGGGGGGTCATCTCTACAGGATACCAGAGGTAGTTTCAACTATTGTCCCACCTAAGCAGTGACTCAAGGTATTATCTCGTACTATGAAATTTGGCTTCTTCAGAGTATGTTCAAAAGGTGAACAGAAGAACATCGCAAGCATTGCAGCCTCAATCCAAGCACCTTCTGTCCAACAGAAATAGATCGACAATATTGAAGCAAAGCGCGAGGATTCCCTCTACACACAGTCATATCATGTAACCAAACTGGTTTAAAAGGGTCCAAACCTTCCATCCACGGGTTCTTGACAACCTTCAACAAGCTAAGCAATGCAACTTCTCGAGCAAGGCAAGCAGCTCACCAAGATTTAGATTCAGAAAATGCTTCCCCCTCTCCCCTGGGAACTCAACGCAATGGAGATCATTGCTTTCTAAGGAGGGAGAATTGATCTGGGTGGATAACGGTGGCCACCCACCTATTCCACTGGCTCAAAAAAAAAAATTCCACCTTGGCAGTTTTTCGGGTTCCAAACTTTCGGGGTCGTTTTGAGGCCCCAAACAACGTTTTTTGGGTATTTGGGACCCAAGAGACTAGTAAAGGCACTCGCTTGGGTCAATCGAAAATCGTTCTTATTGGTTAGACCTTTTCAATGATGTATCGAGCGCCCCAAACAGATATCATATGAAAAAGTTATGCCCCCAGGAAGTTTGCGTATCAACTACCCCCATCGAGGCCCGCAAACCTTTTGGCTTTTCATCTTCCAGGGTTAGGGTTTTAGATTTTCCTTATGTTAAAAAGGCCTTTAGAGCCCCATTGTAACAATTATCTTCTTGTGAATGCAAGTATTTGTAACATCTCTTCTCAGAGACAAGTTCCCACCATTCTAGCAAGTCTTTCACTCTTTATTTTTACAGTCTTTGTACATTTCGCTCATTAATAGAAATTGTGTATTACTGTATCTCTGTGTTTATGGTTACATCTCTGATATATTTCTGTTATATTATTGGATATCCGATATGTCTCTGTACATTTCTTTATTATATCTCCGCTCTCATTTCATGCCGAAAATAATCTGAATCAAGGTCTTCCTAAAGTTTCTTGTAGTGGAGTTTTTCAAGGTTGTGTTCTTGGCAAACATTTTTAGGATCCTTTTCCTAAAGGTAAGGCATTGCGTGTTGCCAAACCTCTTGAGTTGGTACATATTGTTCTCATGTCATTTTTTACTCCTTCATTTTTAAGGGCTAAGTATGCACTCACCTTTACAATGAATTATCATGTCACTCTTGGGTGTACTTTCTTAAGTACAAGAGTGAGGTATTTGTTGTTTTTAAGAATTTCAAGGATTTTGTTCAGAAGCGATCATGTCTTTCTATCAAGAAAATATGCATAGATAATTGAGAGGAGAATTCCAATCAAGCATTCAAATATTTTTGTAGAGAACATGACATTAAACATTAGTTCTTTGTTCCCTACATCCCTTAGAAAAATGTCATTGTTGAAAGAAAGAATCAGGCACTAAAAGGTATGGATAATTGCATTATTCAATCCATGAACATGGTACCTTCTTTCTAGGATGAAGCAATGAATTGTGCAAACTACATCCAAACTCAATTGGTTATGGATATGAATGTGAGTTATCTAAAATAAGGCCATGATCGATGGTTTCTCATGTCAAGGGCATGCCCATGTATCTCGATCTGCAATCGATCCACTTTAGTGAGAGTACTTTCAAGTATGAAACTGGTTGCACAATATGAAACTTATGTTGGTTGCTAAAAAAAACCACACTTTGTCAATCTTGAAGTTGAATCACACACTCTGTAATCTCATATTTGATATCTAGAATGGCACAAATGCCAACCAAAAACTAGCAAGATAGATTGGATCCTAACAATCTTTCTCATAAAAAGAGAAGTGGTTTGCAAATTTTTGTTCTAATACCATAAAGATGTTGAGAAAAAAACATCCAAGGAGAATAAACCTCTGTAAAACCAAAGAAACCTTTTGTAAGAGAGAAAAAGTTACATCTATAAGATCTATTGTATATAAATACAAGAGGACACCCTGTATTTATAACAAACCAATAGAAGCCCAACATTTACTAAGGACAACTGGTTGGTATACCAACCATATGCCAACTGGGAAAATAATTACTTGCCTATATAAGCTTTCAATTGTGGATAGTTGGCTTACACCTGTCTACCAATGTCAATGTCTACTTCATCTACTTCACTTCTACATTCATTATAATTGTTTTTGGAATATTGTAGGCTATGAAGCTTGCCACTTTAGTTTCAACGTCCAAGCATTAAGCATTAGTTTTTTCTCCAATGTTTATTCCAATTGAGGTCAAAAGCATCACAACCTTCTTGTAGAGAAAATCTATAAATTTTATGGCCACATATTCCTCCAAAAATCCATATTTACAATTCATTTTTGTGAATGTATTTATTTCCAAAGAATCAGTGCATATCAACAACATCCATAGTAGAAGTTGTAACAAAGTGAAGATTACACAATGAACATCTATTTTGTTACTCCCCGATATGTTTGTTTTTAGCATATTTATAACCTAATTAGGAAAAAGGGGCAATTGTAATTTATATAATTTCCATACCTTTCCATCGAGAGTAATAAGGTGCAGCGACAACTTAGATAGATGTGTCACACTAGTGAATTAAATTGGGAAAAAATGGAGTACTTGAAAGTGAATTTTTTTAAATGTTGACCATAATGCTGATAATAAAATTCAACTATAAAATAACGAACAAAAAATATTCATCTTAACTATGCTATTTAAGCATCTAAATTTGTGTTTAGATTTCCTTTTTATCCCTCTAGGTGCTTATTAGATTCGGGGATAAGATGGATCTATGTTGGTATTTTGAATGTGATGGAGGACCATTATAAGACATGTGGATGAAACCAATGCACTAAGTTTAACAAGAAATTTTAGGCATCTAATGCATAACCTATTTTTTTTTGGTAATTGATTTCGTCAATATAAAAATTTAAAATATTAAAGGAAGTTAACATCTTAAGGTTTTCAAGTTAGAAGGAATTTGCACAACTTTGTTAGAATATAAGGTTTACTATGTAATAAAGTCACTTTATGACTTTAGGATATGTTGATAATTACATTTTGTGTAAGACAATTTATCCCACATTCACAAGTGGAAATAATTTACTTAATAAGCTATGATCTATAAGGAGGTAAACTCTATTGTAATAAATGCACTAGGTGTTCATTGATAATATTATATTGTGTTATTGTGAGTATCTTTTTTTGAGCTCATTTATGTGACCCAACCCTATCGAGGATTTCATCATTTAGTGATTGAGCTCATTTTGTAATATGGTATCAAAGCAAGGAAGAATATAGGAGTTTGAATCCATGTCAAGAGTCTCAAGCTTTAAAAGACAAGTTTTCCACTCAGATTTGCACTCTTGTGACTTCCATAGTCTCAGAGCCACGAAATCTTTATGAGCATGAAGACCTACGAATTGATGCTAATCGAGACGAATCAAGGCATTACCAAAATGTGTTCTCAAACTTTAGAAGACATGATTTTAGCTTTACTATTTGAAGAAAAGATACCAACTACATGGGATATAGAATGTGATCCTCAACCTAAGATTGTATCATACTCAAGATGCAATTGTAGTAGATCTGCAGAAGAGAAAGGGGAGATGAAATGTCATTACTGCAAAAAATAGCTCACAAAACTTGGAATTGTAGATTTTGAGTTAATAATGTTCTCAAGGGAAAGCTCAAAGACGAACCATATGTAGTGAATGTAGTCATTATTGAAGATCCATGAGATGTTGAATGTGGTGGTGACCTTTCTAAATAAAGGGAGTTTTATGCATTTTAAAGAGCTCGCATCTTGAAAACAAAAAGGGCTCTAATGTAATAAATCTTAGCATGGATGGTTGCTCAGATAGTTCAATAGTTTGTGAAGCTTGAGAATTATACCCTTACGAGGGTCATGAGACAACTTAATGAGCACTATGGATGTAACTCAACATGGATGGTTGTCCAATAATTTGGGAGATTCATAATTCGAGAGTTTGGGAAGGTGGAATCCAAGAACTTGGGAATTCAACTTAGGAGCTACACCTTTACAAGGTTATGATGTAGCTTGATGGAGCTCTACTTGGTACAATAATTAATTTCCAAATAAGAAGCTTTTGAAGAATGTTTCACTCTAATTACTTATGTTGTTTTTGTGTTTAGTTAGTATGTCTTTTCCTTCAATTAGTATCTTTTTCTTTCAATACTATAAGCCTTAAGAGGTGATGTTAGAATATAATGCTCACTATGTAATAAAGTCACATTATAGATTTAAGATATGTTAATGCTTACTTTTTGTGTAAATAGGTGTATCCCACATTCATAAGTGGAAATGATTTGCTTTGTGAACAATGAAATATAAAGAGGTAAACTCCATTGTAATAAATGCACCAATTATTCATTAATAATATCATATCGTGTTATTGTGAGTATCTTCCATATAGTTTAGAATTCACAATAATTCAAAGCACAAATTAATCTTACGCTGATACCAACAAGAATGTAAATGCACAAAATTCCTTGGAAATAAATCAAGAATGGCATTAACTTAAAAGATGGACCCTTAATATATTGCTTAAGATGCCTCATGATATCATAGTATTTGATTATGAAATTTACTTAGAGTTTACAAAGTTTTTTTTTATGTTAAAATGAAGTGTAATAGTAAATGAGACTTATATCGTTTATTTTTCCCTTATGTCTGGGATTTTTTTCACTAATTTTCAAAATTAAATAATCATTTAAAAAAATCAAATTCTTATTACCAGTATGGAGGCTTTGACAATCTGCAATGAAGGCTCTAACAATTTGCAATGAAGGCTCCGACAATGGTGCAATTGACACTGTTGCAGTGCAGTCGAGGCAAGGGTGGGCATGTCATGCAAACTTGGTTGAGGCATCCAAGAGAGTGGCTATTGCCGCTAGTTGGTATGCATCTTGCTAAGACTTTGCTTGACCTATGCCATTCATGTTGTTTGTTATTGCCACTTGCTAGTGTGCATCTTGGCTAGCCTTCTGTTAAAGCATTTGTTTCGAACTTGCTTGGCTATCCATCAGAGCAACAAAATTAGTATGAATTGACATTGTAATTGATAACAATACGAGTTGAACCAGCAACCATAGTAGAACTATGAATTTCCATTGTAATTGATAACAATATGAGTTGAACCAACAACCGTAGCAGAACTATGAATGCAATAAAAAATCCACAACCATTGAGTGAATCATTTTTTAAAACATTAGGAACAGTAGGGCCCAACACAGTTGTAGCTCCTCAAGCAGAAACAAAGATTTTTAGTGGTTTCAACTCTTTTACAAGAAGAGAAGGAAGGTATGTTATGTTCTTCTATAATTATAGGTATGCAAGAATTAGGATTTACTTGTGATTTACCTAATTTTACAACAATTATATGAATAATTAGAGATGAATAGAATCCAAAAAGGCATAAAATAACCATGGGTCTAAAAATTATCCTTGGGAACTCGGTGCACGTTGTTGATGAAAAGGAATGGAAGTCCTTATACCAACATTTTCGAATCTTGTTGGGATAAGGCAAGATAGATGAGATTATCACCCTAGGTTTATACCCTTAACAAAAATATCAATTAGCCATCAAGCAATATGTACTTGGGCCTAATGTTGTTTTATGTGCATGTGTTTTAACAAGAGAAAAATAAGAAAAATGCTTATATTTAAAATTTATAACAGAATTGAATAATCAAGAAAGAAAATCCGATACATCATTACACATCAAGTCCAAAGATGAGACTAAAACCAACATATGATTTTTATTGATTCAATTCCAAATTACAGCCAAAAACTTTCTTCTCATACCCCTACATGGGTAAGGACCAAGGTAAGACTTAGAATTCTAAGGTGGAATGTTACATCACACGTAGACCACTGATGTCTTCAAAGAAAAGACCAATATTGAGAATACTTGATCAATTAGCCACAAATGCATCATTGTCTTGACTTTGCAAAATAATTATAATCAACACTGAAAACTAATTCAGAAATCAAATTACAATTAACAGACTATCAAAACAAATGGTTGACCTTTTGAAGCATGTCAAAAATATATGCTTCTTAGTCTTTCTTATTGACACCTTCAATAAAACCATGATGTCAACAAGAAGATTTGGTCCTTATGTAATTCAAAAATGAATGGAATATGAATGAAATCTCACTTCAAAGCAAGACAAAACCTTATCAGATTTTAGCTCTTTATTCTCTCATGCTTGTCCCTCCATCAAGTCTTTCTTTTGTTCTTCAAAAAGTAGTTTGATTAGTTTCAACCACCTTTAGTTAAGTGGTTAACTAACTTTTGATTCAATGGGACAACTTTTTAATAAATACTACTAATAATAAAGGGTTTCAATAAATAATAACTAGTAGGTGGGGACCCCTTATGTATCTTTATTGTTTAATTTTTCAATATCCCCTTATACCTCCATAATCTCAATATGTATACAATGTCATAAAATAAGTACGCATCCAACAGCCCCAGTAAAATAAACATGCCATAAATACACTTGTGACTCCCAAAATAACTTAAATATGCCAAAAATAGATCAATATTGTTTGTTATCCAAAAATATAAGTGTAGATGTGTCTAATAGTCAACTGCAAAGTAAAGATCCATCATAAAATAAATTCAAAAGTCATAATTTTTATGGGAGGTTGTCCTCCTTTTTTCACTGCTCTGAGATGGTGCCATCATGTGTGTTTGTAAGTCTGCCTTAGCAGACTTTCTTCTTTCATTTGTTGATGCCTCAGGGTGCATATCACCAAAGGTAATGTTTATTGGCTCGAGATTTTGGGGAATGGAGTGAGAAGTAATAAAATGAGAAGATTTTTTTGATGAACTGGAGCTAAGTGAGTAGGCACGCTACTCTCTTTTGCTTGGTTTGTGCTCTTGAGCTAAAACTTTATGGTTTTTGGGTTGTTCATGTGACAATACATGTGAGGCCATTGAGGTAGCAGGCTGAAGTGGCTGCTTAGGAGGAGATGGTGGTAATGGTAGTGATACAGTAGGACAACCATTGAAATGAGGTTGAGGATCATGAAATACTTCATTCCAACCATCATTAGCTGGAAACTAGAGTTGCATAGACACATGTGGTTCCACATGAATGATAGCAATGTTGGGATGAGGCTGTAATGGAGGTATGATTGGTGGTGTAGGAGGGTGGAAATGTCCCTGGCTAGCTAGATGGAGAAAGCCAGTTTGTAAGAGTTGGTTAAACACCTCAGAGTCTGCATCAAAATGGACAGAAAATCTAAAACTTTTGTTTCTACCCCTCTGCCAATTAGCTTGTTGTCCTTTGTTCCAATTTTCCATGTTTCCTCTAATAGATCTATTGTTGCCACGACTGAAAAAGCTCATCTAGTGAATTTTGAAGACCAAATTAGTATATGAAAATAACAAGAAGTAAATTGTCAACTGTAATTTTGCATTAAAGATAATTTAAAGGTTGCTCTGAATCAATCAGCAATCAAGCATGCAAACAATCATGTAAGAGTGAGGCAAAATGAAATTAGGAATAATCTAACAATATATTATGTCTTTTAACATCTTTTAAACTGCACAACACTTATAACTCCATAAACTGATGTTCATTGTATACTTTTAGAACATTGAAAAGTATAATGAAATTGACAGAAACGATTGGATTTGTAATGACCGTAAAGTGAAAGTAAATGATGGGAAAGAGTGGTACATGTTCATAACCATAATATATATTGTATCAGTTGGTTGATTTTCAGCTCGTAATCTTTGTACTTATGCCCGATGCTAACAATCAAGTCACATATGTCATGGCAATCCATTTGTTCACTTCTTAGTTCAATTATATGCCCAATATCATTTAAATAGATTGTTTTTTTTTTACAATAACGGATAATGGATTTTTAATTATAGAAAAGCAGTGGTGAAGCCACTGGTGCTATTACATATGGAGTGAGCCAAGCTCAACAAAATGGAAACAATACCAGGAGGCTATACTCTCCTACCTAGTGATGTATTTTTAAATCTAAAAGATACGAAATATGTGGAGGCTTCTATACAAAATGCCTTCCTCGCAGAGTTAATTTCATACCACCAATCCATGCCTTTGAACTACTAGCCAGATTTTTTTGGACCTCCCCCTTTGGACAGGTCTCGCTCCTGCTTCCAGTCTTTATTCATCTGTTCCATTTTCTCTTCCAAATGGATGACTCTGTCTTCCAACTCTTACTTTGGGTCCTTGAATGCTTTGTGCAGCTTTCCAATCTCCTCTGAAAGCTCGAATTTAGTGGAGGTGATATCTGCTTTGAGCATTTCCAATCACCTTCCTGCATCAATGTCTAGGTTATGGAGAAAGTCTAGTTGATTGTGCAGCAGGTGCTTGAGGTGTTGCAAGCCATCTTCCAGCGATTTCATTCATTCCTCCGTCGTGGGTTTGCTTCCAGAACCGGATGCCATCACCTTCCTTGCTTCTCCTGGAGTGCTACAGTTGTGCGCTCGTCTCCTGTCTCTAATCGTTCTACCTCTATGTGGGTGTCTTACAAGCCTTCATATGCTCCAGGGATGAGAAGGCCCTTCCTTGCTTCTCCTTCTAACTGCAGTTTCCTCCAGATTCCCAATTCCCAATAGATTCGCGCAATCTGGGCAGCATGGGTGATTTGCTGGAGTGATGGCTTTTCCTTAGATTTTCAATGACCAAATGATGGATAAATCTCTCATTTCTGACATTTACCTTGTCTTTGATTGCCTTGGAATCTCCATTGTACCTCTAAACATGTGACTTATTGACTTTCCATCTCGCATCTCATTCATCTCCCGGACGCTTCCCCCAGGCTTACGGTAGTTTCATTAGGGTTGTGGTTCCATTTATTTGCAAGATTTCGATGCAGGAGAGGGCTTCTTTGTTAGCCTCTGGATCTGTTGTTGCGTTCAGACTCCGGAGGATGTGGTACAGCTGATAAGTTCAGAAATGGCCGAGGAGGAGTTGGATTTTCGCCAGAATGTGCTGGAGTTTTGCATTTTTTACTCTACTTCGAAGGATTAAGGCTTGGATTATTAACTGGGAGTCCCCTCTTATCACCAAATCCTGGACGTTGTGTTTAATAGCTTGGTTTAGCCCTTTCCATAGGGCCAGTGCTTCTGCTTTGTTGTTGGTTTCTATTCCAAGTCCCAGGCAAAGTTGAATTTTGGACATCCGGTGGGGCTTACCAGGACCCCTCCTGCACCTGCCAAACCTTGATTTCCTTTGGAGGCCCCGTCAAAGAACGACATATGATTATTTTCCTTTATCTGCCACTCTTCGAAATCTTGTTCCTCCTTCCGAATTTCCCAAGTTTCCTGGTGAGGTTTGTTGTCGGTTTGTTGCTGTTGGTATTGGAGATTAAAGTGTTCAATCCATTGTTCCTCTTCCATCTCTAAGGGCCTTGAGTTCTTTGTTTTACAGAAGTAGGGGGTGCTTTCTCCAAAATAGGCCTTTATCTTTGTTGCAACTTGAGCGGGGCTACTTTTGATCTCCCTAAAAATCCTGTTATTTCATTCGAGCCAAATTTTTCAGAGAATGAATTTTGGGAGAGTGCTCCATAGGATGGAGATTTGGCACTTTTTTGTTGTATGGAAGGGACAGAGGGAGTTCCAATTGTGGAGCAGGCTAGAGGCCTCTTGAGGTAAATCAAGAGTGTTAGGTTGCAGTCCCAGGGCCAACTTCCAGACTTCCTTGGAGTAAACCCAACTTAGAAGCAGATGGTCTGTTGTTTCCTCTTTTTGAGAGCAAAGGGGACATCTGTGAGGGCCTTTCCACCCTCTTCTTATTAGGTTTTCTCCAGTTAGGATGCCTCTATGTTCCATGGTCCAAACAAACATATATGTCTTTGGAATGGACTTGGAAGTCAAGATTGCTTTCCAAATTGTTGGGTCCAAGGGGACGTGAGGGACAAATGTTGTGTGTTGATACCCTATCGCAGTAGTGTAAAATCCGAAAAAA
Source organism: Picea sitchensis (assembly GCA_010110895.2). Classification (NCBI taxonomy): domain Eukaryota; kingdom Viridiplantae; phylum Streptophyta; class Pinopsida; order Pinales; family Pinaceae; genus Picea; species Picea sitchensis. Next base: position 84,888 of record SNQJ01S0010119.1, on the reverse strand, counting down.
TCTCCCCATCCTCTCTTGTCTTTTTTTCTTTTTTTTAAAGGGGATTTCCCTTGCAAAAAGAACGTCAGAGTGTTCCATTCCTCTTCTAACTCTGGGGGTCTATTGGCGGTTTCCCACCTTAACCAAGTTTTGTTCTCATCGTTCCCCCAAATTGAGATGTCCCACATATTGTTTAAGTTATGAGTTCTCATCCACTCTATAAGCCGGTCAAGACCCTACCTCGAGCCTAGAGGTGGATCTCCCATGATTGAGTCTTCCCAAATGTTGATTTCTTTACCGTTTCCTGGTATCCAGTTGAGGTGAGTCCTAAAGTGTTCCAATGCCTTATAGCATAGAGAGAAAATTGGGGATCCTTTCTCCACCAATGCAGGACAATCTAGGCATTTTTTCCTTGGGCCTCGAAAGTACTTCTTCCAAAGCGCTCTTTTACTCCAGGAGGATTTCTTGGTGATTAGATTCTAGAGAATCTTTGCCCCTAACGCTAAATTTTGAGTATGGATGTTTTTAAATTGGAGGCCTCCTTCTGAGAAAGGTTTAGTTACATTTTCCCAGCTTATTAGGTGCAGTTTTCTTCCTATATGCTTTCCTCCTTCCCAGAGGAATATTCTGAACAGTGCTTTGATCTTCTGAATCATGGTAACAGGGGCCAATAACAAGGAGCTTTGGTAGATTAGAACACTTGCTAGCACTTCTTTGATGAGGACCACTTTAACTGCAAGGTTTAACTAGCTTGCTCCCCAGGAGTTTATTCTATTTTTTAACTTGTCTATCAGTGAGTACCAATGAGAGGCCTTTGGCTTGGATTTGAAAATTCGGACTCCTGAGTATTTAAAAGCATCCCAAATGGTGCGCCCTTCCATTCCCAGTGCTCTTGAAATTTCTAGCATTTCCCTTGGTGTATTGTTCCATCCATAGATCTTTCTTTTAGTCAGGCTTATAACACTGCCAGAGATTTATGTGTAGACATCTAACTCTTTTTTAAATTTCTTTGTTTTCTGCATACTTGCTCCTCCCATCAACATCGTTTTATCCACAAATTGGGCATGATTAATGTCTTTTACCCCTGGGGCTATCCTTAGGCCGAGAAGGTTGTTATGCGTCTGGCAATGGTCCAATTGGAAGCTGAGAATTGAGGCCTGGATGGCATAAAGAAGAGGAGAGAGGGGGTAGCCTTGTCGAAGACCTCTAGAGGCTTGAAATAACTTAGTAGCACGGTCGTTCACTAGTGGGGCTATCCAAGGGGAACCAATGCAATATTTTATATAGTTTATAAAGGTTGGGGCGAAACCAAAATTTGACATGACCTTGAACAAAAAATAATGCCTAACTCTATCAAACGCATTAGCAAGATAGAGCTTTATTATCATACCTTTGTCTTTTCGTCGAATACTTGAGTGCAGGGCTTCTTGAACTAGGATCATGTTGTCCACTATATGTCTGCCTTTTACAAATCCACCTTGATTTTTCAGGATGATAACAGGGAGAATTTTTTTAATTATGTTGGCTATTATTTTGGTGAGGATTTTGTAGCTTGTGTTGCAAAGGGAGATTGGTCGGAATCTTCCAAAGTTGACTTCTCCTTTTTCTTTCGGGATAAGAGCTAGAAATGATGAATTTGTTCCTCTAACTATCTTGTTGCAAGTCTGAGATTTCTGAATCAGTTTCATGAGGTCTGATTTAATAATATCCTGGCTATTTTGATAGAATCTGGTTGTGAAGCCATCTGGTCTTGGAGCTTTGTCTAGATTCATTTGGTCAAGCACCTCTCTTATTTATTGTTGGTTGACCACCTTGGTTAGATTGTTGTTAACTTCATCTTGGATGAGGGTCGAGATAAGAGAGAGAGGGTAAGATTTAGTATCTATTGCATACCTTTGAGTTTCTAAGTAGAGAGTTTCAAAGGCATCTGTCGCAGCTGCCTTTATGCCCTCAAAGTCTGTTATTGTCTGATTTTGAACCTGAATTTTCTTGACTTTATTGAACTGCTTTCTAGCCTCAGTTTGTTTGTGGAAATAGCTAGTGTTTTTATCTCTTGCTTTCAACCAAAGGCTTTTAGACTTCTATTGCTAGTAATTTTCCTCCTCTCTACAGGCTTGATGCCATTTCCTTTGGAGTTGATCTTATTGCTGCAAGATTTCTTGGGTGATTGTCTATTCTTCCATCTCCAACTAGTGTTTTTCTAGTTGTTTTTGGGCCTCTTGGCGAATTACAACTGGATTTGATTGGGTTTTAGCCCAAGACTTTAACGTTGCCTTTAGTCTCTTGAGATTTTCTTCCCATACAAAGAAGGCTAAGCCTCTTACTATTTCATTCCAGATTTTGGTAACCAGATTTTGGAAGCCTTCATCGTGGATCCAAGCTGCACTAAATCTAAAGGGGATTTGTCCAAGATTATTGTCATGTGAGACTTCCAGTAGGATTGGTTTATGGTCTGACACAATGTGCAAGAGGATCAAAGAGGAGGGAGTAAGGCCCAAAAGCATGAAGGAGCTTTGGACTAAGAACCTATCTAGCCTAGTTGCAATGTGTCTCGGTCCTATCCTATTGTTTGACCACGTGTATTTACCTTTAGTTGGTTTGACATCCTCCATCTCCCAGTCTGACATGATATCTTTGACCCATTCTCTTGCTGGGTCTCGCACAATGGAGCCACCTTTTTTCTCGGTCATAGCTAGGGTCATATTTAGGTCCCCCCCAATAATGATATTATCTAGATCATTTAACATCTGGTATTCTTTTAGCGTATCCCAACAAATTACTTTTTCCTCCAAAAGGACCAACACATAAAGATTGAAGAGGCTTACCAGTCGGCCCGTTTCTTTGTGTAGAAGGTTGGTGTAGATCCAATGCGTGCGTGTTTCAGATTCGATTAGATCAAACTTCATAGTATTCCAGAGGGTGCTTATACCTCCTGAGGCTCCTCTTGCGCTTCCTGCTATTCCTTGGTTGATTTTCCAGAGTGCTTTTGTTGTGTTGAGGAAGTCTTTCTCTTCCATCTTGGTCTTCTGAAGTAGAAGGATCTTGGTCTTTGAAGTTCTGATGATATATTTAAGTGCTTCTTCCTTTATTTTGTTGTCGAAACCCCTACAATTCCAAGATGTTAGCTTCATGATTTACCTTGGGGGCGTGTGTGGGCTCCTTGGAGAGCCTTGGAGTGCTTCCTTGTCTGTCTTACACTGATCAATTATCTGATTGTTGGTTGCGAGCCACTCAAAACGTCTTTGTATGTCTCCTTTTCTCTTTCTTCCTTTTTGGATTTTCTTCCTCTTCCTATTTTCTTTGGGGTGGCAATGGTGTCACTTGCACCCTCATAGTCATTGTCTAAGGAGAACTCTCCTTCCTCCATGTCCATCCCTATGCCCTTTTCTGCTGCATTCTTCCCTTTCTCTTCTTCTAGATCTGGCACTGGCATCTCTCTGGTTTCTGGGGTTGATTTTCCTTGCGCCTCTTTTGTTAAAGGAACTTCCTGTGGGGTTTCTCCTGCTTTTCCTTTTGCTTGGTCCTCGTCAAGCACTCTAAGACTATTCTCTGTCATTATTACTGGTTGACTTCCATTTCCCTTGGGCTGTGTGGGGACTATCTTTTCATTTCTTGGTCCTTTTGCTCTGGTTGAAGATTTTTCTTTTCTAGGTTGTTGCCATCCTTCTCCATTTTCCTTCTCCTTGCTTGGATTTTTAGGGCAGTTTCATTGAAAATGGCCATATTCATGGCATCCCCTACATTTGAAAGGTAGTTGTTCATAATCAAGCTTCTGGTAGTGTTGCCATTCTCCAACCTTTAACTTGATTGCCTCTGGGAGACCCACCTCTAGGTCCACTTCTACGCAGATGCACGTGCATGAGTATTGGTCTTTGGGATCTGCCCTGTCAATATACTGACCAACCCCATTTCCGATTGCCTGGAGTGATGTGGGGTTCTAGCAGTGGATCGGGAGATTGGGAATCCTAACCCAGACTAGAACGTCCTTAGGTACTTCAACCACGGGGTCAAATCTTGGTGTCCAACAATTCAGATAGAGTCCTTGAGTTCCCATGAAATACAACCCATTTCTAAAGATGAGATCTATGTCTTCCTGAGAGATGAATTTGAAGATGAAGAATCCTCTTCCCACCGCATAGCAGGTTAGACTGCCCTTGATCAGCGAACGTCGGTTTCTTTGGATCCATTTATCTGTGGTACGGGTTGACGGCCAAAGCCCCATGAATTGTCCTACCATACCACAGTTTGACAGAGAGATTGCTACACGCATTGGGTGATCCGGGGGTAGTTCTATTTCTGAGATCGAGTCGAGTTTCTTGACGAAGCTGGGGGGTTCAGCAGGTGGAAGCTTCTTGCCTTGGGCGTCTAGTAACTTGCGGAAGAAATCTGCAGTTGAAGGAGGGGGCGTTGGCTCCCCTCCTCCGGAGGCTTCCATTGCAGCAGCTGAGACACTTCAGAATCGTAAACCTAGGCAGTCATCAGAGCGCTCTTTCTAATAAAACACTCTTAGGTGCACTTGAATTTCAAATAGATTGTTAATATGTCTATTATATTTCTTTAAAAATCCTTCAATTTATTTATATAACATGGGGAAGAAAATGAATTTAAATGAAAAATGGTATCGGGACTTTGGGAACAATTTATGTAAAGTGGGAGTATGAAAGGAATTGGTCCTAAAAATAAAATAAGCAACAATCATTTCCATACTTATTCTAGATTACCTTCTTTCAAACATTCATTATTGTTGGTCATCCTAAACTTGTGTTTGAATTATGAACATATAAAGTGTGATTGCACTCTTTTATAAAACAAAGCTCGTAGTTCAATTTCGAACTTTATGTAAAGATAAACACTCAACCGAGTATGTAATTGAAACAATGTATCACTTTCAACCCAGTTTCAAACCATACATGCAACAACTTATATATGTATGTGAAAATTGGTCATGCCAAACTATCAACAAAACTTTTGCTTTAATAAAAAACATTTTCTATTTATGCAATAGGGGACGAAAGATGGAGACTTAAAAGGTACATGTTTTAGGACTTAATGGAATAATGACTAAAAAGTGGAATAATGAGGAGGATTGATCACGTATGCAAAATGAGATATAATCAATGTCCTTTTGACCACGGCCCATTACTTTAATCAAATTGTTGTAGACAACTTATATTTATTTTATTACAATGATGTGCATAAAACGTTGATTGATAAATAAATGTATAATCTCTTAAGCATGGCCTGTATTAAATCCCAATTCCATGCAATAACAAACTCCAACATGTATTTCTCAATATCATTCATCAATCTTTTAACATGGGTTGGATTCCAAATATATATCATCATATTGATTGTGGAGTAAATACATTCCATCAAACCATGTATTAAAAAAACTTCTAGGATTGTGATCCATCCAACAAGATTATGCATGCAACTTTCATGGTTCACATTGTTTTGTGTGCAAATAGGATTCATCACCAGCAACACATATTGAACTCAACAAGTCAAAAATATTTATTTTATATGTCAAGCTCATTAGTTGTATGGAGACTCAGGTTCGAAACTTAGTACGAAGGTATAAAATTTATAATCCTTCGTATCATTTTTGCAATGCAATCTTATTAACGCTACATGATATATAATGTTTGTGGTATGAAATTCAAATGCCTTTGATTATATGTGATATGTTTGAATAAAACAAACCTTTGCATGTCAAACTACATTATTCGAACTACAATGTATGCATTCAAAGTCCCTTTTCATGGTATGTTTGCAATGTGTATAACTTTATATTACTATGGTAACATGAATTTGTTGCCACAATCTTTGCCTTGTTTGATGCAAGCCCCTTTTAACCGAAAATGTTTTGCACTTTTACCTTGTGATTGTATTAAAGGAGTAGTATCCAATACCATGTGATAATATTTTGTGGCGATGTCTAAAAACATTTTTTTAATTTTATGATCATAGCTAATTCAAATTATTCCTGAGATGAAAGCATTGTTAACCTACTGATTAAGAGTATGATGATTTGCATCGATGCTTACCAATGACTATATTTTGTAAAAGGATTTGAATGAATGCCTCATTTAGAATGCATGAAAACAAAAAGAAGTTATTCATGAATCGTCATGTCCTATCCTTATTTGTAAATAGATATCATAGAATGTTTGCAATGTTCACCTATCAATTTCTATTCGTTTCTCTCTTTCTCCATACCCTAAACTCTCATATCTAGCCTATTGGATTTTGAGTGACCAAATATTTGAGCTCTTCTTGCTAAGGGCCACCCCACAATTGGCAACAGATCATTCTTGTCAAATAAATCAATTACTCCCCCATGTTGTGTTCAACAACTGAACCCGATTTATGTCTAGGGATTACTTGATCATCTTCTTCTGCATTGTTTGTTGATATAGTGGTGTGAGGTCCATCTAACCCAAAATCCTCTAGTTGGAAAATTTAATTGGTCAAGACATAAAGCATGATTTTGGGTAGAAGAGTTCAGTTGATGTTTCTTTGCTTATTCTGAGAGTGCCTTTGTATCTCCATTCGATCGTCAATTCTTCCTACTTCAACATGCAAACATTCATTCAACAAAGTGGCTGGTAATTTAACTAATTGACTGCAATTTTAAAAGCATGTCAATTCAAACAAAGAAAAATGTAATATTAGCAAGGCATGCAAGTGACTTAGTCCCTGCTATAACAATATCAAGATTGAATAGCAAAGGGGACATCTGTGAGGGCCTTCCCTCTTAGAAGCAGATGGTCTGTTGTTTCCTCTTCTTGAGAGCAAAGGGGACATCTGTGAGGGCCTTCCCATCCTCTTCTGATTAGATTTTCTCAAGTTAAGATGCCTCTATGTGCCATGGTCCAAACAAACATATCTATCTTTGGAATGGACTTGGAAGTCCAGATTGCTTTCCAAATTGATGGGTTCGAGGGGACGTGAGGGACGGATGTTGTGTGTTGATACCCTGTTGTAGTAGTGTAAAATCCGGAAAAATCTCCCCATCCACTCTTGTCTTTTTTTCTTTTTTTTAAAGGGGATTTCCCTTGCAAACATAATGTTGGAGTGTTCCATTCCTCTTCTAACTCCAGGGGTCTGTTGGCGGTTTCCCACCTTAGCCAAGTTTTGTTCTCATCATTCCCCCAAATTGAGATGTCCCACATATTGTTTAAGTTCTGAATTCTCATCCACTCTTTAAGCTGGTCAAGACCCTGCCTTGAGCCTAGAGGTGGATCTCCCATGATTGAGTCTTCCCAAACGTTGATTTCTTTACCATTTCCTGGTATCCAGGTGAGGTGAGTCCTAAAGTGTTCCAACACCTTCTAGCACAAAGAGAAAATTGGGGATCCTTTCTCCACCAATGCAGGACGATCTAGGCATTTTTTCCTTGGGCCTCGAAAGTACTTCTTCCAGAGCACTCTTTTACTCCAAGAGGATTTCCCGGGGATTAGATTCCAAAGAATCTTTTCCCCTAACGCTAAATTTTGAGTATGGATGTTTTTAAATTGGAGGCCTCCTTCTAAGAAAGGTTTAGTTACGTTTTCCCGGCTTATTAGGTGCAGTTTTCTTCCTATTTTCTTTCCTCCTTCCCAGAGGAATCTTCTGAAAAACGCTTTGATCTTCTAAATCATGGTAACAGGGGCCAATAACAAGGAGCTTTGGTAGATCAAAACACTTGCTAGCACTGCTTTGATGAGGACCACTTTAACTGCAAGGTTTAACCAGCTTGCTCCCCATGAGTTTATTATGTTTTTTAATTTGTCTATCAGCGGGTACCAATGAGAGGCCTTTGGCTTGGATTTGAAAATTGGGACTCCCGGATATTTAAAAGCATCCCAAATGGTGTAGCCTTCCATTCCCAGTACTCTTGAAATTTCTATCATTTCCCTTGGTGTATTGTTCCATCCATAGATCTTTCTTTTAGTCGAGCTTATAACACTGCCAGAGATTTATGTGTAGACATCTAACTCTTTTTTAAATTTCTTTGTTGTCTGCATACTTGTTCCTCCCATCAGCAGCGTGTTATCTGCAAATTGGGCATGATTAATGTCTTTTACCCCTGGGGCTATCCTCGGGCCGAGAAGGTTGTTATGCGTCTGGCAATGGTCCAATTGGAAGCTGAGAATTGAGGCCTGGATGGCATAAAGAAGAGGAGAGAGGGGGTAGCCTTCTCGAAGACCTCTAGAGGCTTGAAATAACTTAGTAGCACAATCGTTCACTAGTGGGGCTATCCAAGGGAAACCAATGCAAGATTTTATACAGTTTATAAAGGCTGGGGCGAAACCAAAATTTTCCATGACCTTGAACAAAAAATTATGCCTAACTCTATCAAACACATTAGAAAGATATAGCTTTATTATCATACCTTTGTCTTTTCGTCGAATGCTTGAGTGCAGGGCTTCTTGAACTAGGATCATGTTGTCCACTATATGTATGCCTTTTGAAAATCCACCTTGATTTTTCAGGATGATAACAGGGAGAATTTTTTTAATTCTGTTGGCTATTATTTTGGTGAGGATTTTGTAGCTTGTGTTGCAAAGGGAGATTGGTCAAAATCTTCCAAAGTTGATTTCTCCTTTTTCTTTCGGGATAAGAGCTAGAAATGATGAATTTGTTCCTCCTATCTTACTGCAAGTCTGAGATTTCCGGATCAGTTTCATGAGGTCTGATTTAATAATATCCCAGTTTTTTTGATAGAATCTAGTTGTGAAGCCATCTAGTCCTGGAGCTTTGTTTGGATTCATTTGGTCAAGCACCTCTCTTATTTCTTGTTGGTTGACCACCTTGGTTAGACTATTGTTAACTTCATCTTGGATGAGGGTCGAGACAAGAGAGAGAGAGGGTAAGATTTAGGATCTATTGCATACCTTTGAGTTTCTAAGTAGATAGTTTCAAAGGCATCTGCCGCAGCTGCCTTTATGCCCTCAAAGTTTGTTATTGTCTGATTTTGGACCTGAATTTTCGTGAATTTCTTGAACTGCTTTCTGGCCTCAGCTTGTTTGTGGAAATAGCTGGTGTTTTTATCTCCTGCTTTAAACCAAAGGCTTTTAGACTTCTGTTGCCAGTAATTTTCCTCCTCTCTACAAGCTTGATGCCATTTCCTTTGGAGTTGATCTTCTTGTTGCAAGATTTCTTGGGTGATTGTCTATTCTTCCATCTCCAATTGGTGTTTTTCTAGCTGTTTTTGGGCCTCTTGGTGAATTATAACTGGATTTGATTGGGTTTTAACCCAAGACTTTAGCGTTGCCTTTAGTCTCCTGAGATTTTCTTCCCATACAAAGAAGGTTGAGCCTCTTACTGTTTCATTCCAGATTTTGGTAACCAGATTTTGGAAGCCTTCATCGTGGATCCAGGCTACACTAAATCTAAAGGGGATTGGTCTGAGATTCTTGTCATGTGAGACTTCCAGCAGGATTGGTTTATGGTCTGACACAATCTGCGGGAGGATCAAAGAGGAGGGAGTAAGGCCTAGAAGCATGAAGGAGCTTTGGACTAAGAACCTGTCTATCCTAGCTGCAATGTGTCTCGGTCCTATCCTATTGTTTGACCATGTGTATTTACCTTTAGTTGGTTTGACATCCTCCATCTCCCAGTCTGACATGATATCTTCAACCCATTCTCTTGCTGGGTCTCGCACAATGGAGCCACCTTTTTTCTCGGTCCCATCTAGGGCCATATTTAGGTCCCCCCCATTAATGATATTATCTAGATCATTTAACATCAACTATTCTTTTAGGGTATCCCAACAAATTCTTTTTTCCTCCAAAAGGACCGGCACATAAAGATTGAAGAGGCTTACCAGTCGGCCTGTTTCTTTATGTAGAAGGTTGGTGTAGATCCAATGCATGCGTGTTTCAGATTTGATTAGATCAAACTTCATAGTATTCCAAAGGGTTCTTATACCTCCTGAGGCTCCTCTTGCGCTTCCTGCTATTCCTTGGCTGATTTTCCAGAGTGCTTTTGTTGTGCTGAGGAAGTCTTTCTCTTCCATCTTGGTCTCCTGAAATAGAAGGATCTCGGTCTTTGAAGTTATGATGATATATTTAAGTGCTTCTTCCTTTATTTTGTTGTCGAAACCCCTACAATTCCAAAATGTTAGCTTCATGATTTACCGGGGGGGGGTGTGGGCTCCTTGGAGAGCCTTGGAGTGCTTCCTTGTCTGTCTTACATTGATCAATTCTCTGATTGTTGGTTGCAAGCCACTCAAAACGTCTTTGTATGTCTCCTTTTCTCTTTCTTCCTTTTTGGATTTTCTTCCTCTGCCTGTTTTCTTTGGGGTGGCAATGGTGTCACTTGCGCCCTCATAGTCACTGTCTGAGGAGAACTCTCCTTCCTCCATGTCCATCCCTGTACCCTTTTCTATTGCATTCTTCCCCTGCTCTTCTTCTAGATCGCGTCTCTCTGGTTTCTGGGGTTGATTTTCCTTGCACCTCTTCTATTAAAGGAACTTCCTGTGGGGTTTCTCCTGCTTTTTCTTTTTCTTAGTCTTGGTCAAGCACTCTAAGACTGTTCTCTGTCATTGTTACTAGTTGACTTCCATTTCCCTTGGGCTGTGTGGGGACTGTCTTTTCATTTCTTGGTCCTTTTGCTTTGGTTGAAGCTTTTCCTTTTCTGGGTTGTTGCCATCCTTCTCCATTTTCCTTCTCCTTGCTTGGATTTTTAGGGCAGTTTCATTGAAAATGGCCATATTCATGGCATCCCCTGCATTTGAAAGGTAGTTGTTCATAATCAATCTTCTAGTAGTGCTTCCATTCTCCAACCTTTAACTTGATTGCCTCTGGGAGACCAACCTCTAGGTCCACTTCTACACAGATGCACGTGCAGGAGTATTGGTCTTTGGGATCTGCCCTGTCAATATACTGACCAAGCCCATTTTCGATTTCCTGGAGTGATGTGGGGTTCCAGCAGTGGATCAAGAGATTGGGAATCATGACCCAGACTAGAATGTCCTTGGGTACTTCAACCGCGGGGTCAAAGCTTGGTGTCCAACAATTCAGATAGAGTCCTTGAGTTCCCATGAAATACAACCCATTTCTGAAGATGAGATCTATGTCTTCCTGAGAGATGAATTCGAAGATGAAGAATCCTCTTCCCACCGCATAGCAGGTTACACTGCTCTTGATCAACGGACGCCAGTTTCTTTGGATCCATTTATCTGTGGTACGGGCTGACAACCAAAGCCCCATGAATTGTCCTACCAGACCATGGTTTGACAGAGAGATTGCTACACGCATTGGATGATCCAGGGGTAGTTCTATTTCCGGGATCGAGTCGAGTTTCTTGATGAAGCTGGGGGGTTCAGCGGGTGAAAGCTTCTTGCCTTGGGCATCTAGTAGCTTACGGAAGGAATCTGCAGTTGAAGGAGGGGGCGTTGGCTCCCCTCTTCCGGAGGCTTCCATTGCAGTAGCTGAGACGCTTCAGAATCGTAACCCTAGGCGGTCATCAGAGCGCTCTTTCTAATAAAACACTCTTAGGTGCACTTGAATTTCAAATAGATTGTTAATATGTCTATTATATTTCTTTAAAAATTCTTCAATTTATTTATATAACATGGGGAAGAAAATGAATTTAAATGAAAAATGGTATTGGGACTTTGGGAACAATTTATTTTAAAGTGGGAGTATGAAAGGAATTGGTCCTAAAGATAAAATAAGCAACAATTATTTCCATACTTATTCTAGATTACCTTCTTTCAAACATTCATTATTGTTGGTCATCCTAAACTTGTGTTTGAATTATGAACATATAAACTTGTGATTGCACTCTTTTATAAAGCAAAGCTCGTAGTTCAATTTTGAACTTTATGTAAAGATAAACACTCAACCGAGTATGTAATTGAAACAATGTATCACTTTCAACCCAGTTTCAAACCATACATGCAACAACTTATATATATTCCTCATATATGTGAAAATTGTTCATGCCAAACTATCAACAAAACTTCTGCTTTCATAAAAAACATTTTCTATTTATGCAATAGGGGACGAAAGATGGAGATTTAAATGGTACACGTTTCAGGACTTAATGGAATAATGACTAGAAAGTGAAATAATGAGGGGGATTGATCATGTATGCAAAATGAGACATAATCAATGTCTATTTGACCACGACCCATTACTTTAATCAAATTGTCGTAGACAACTCATATTTCTTTTATTACAGTCATGTGCATAAAACGTTGATTGATAAATAAATGTATAATCTCTTAAGCATGGCATGTATTAAATCCCAATTCCATGCAATAACAAACTCCAACATGTATTTCTCAATATCATTCATCAATCTTTTAACATGGGTTGGATTCCAAATATATATCATCATATTGACTGTGGAGTAAATACATTCCATCAAACCATGTATAAAAAAAAACTTCAAGGATTGTGGTCCATCCAACAAGATTATGCCTGCAACTTTCATGGTTCACATTGTTTTGCGTGCAAATAGGATTCATCACCAGCAACACATATTGAACACAACAAGTCAAAAATATTTATTTTATATGTCAAGCTCATTAGTTGTATGGAGACTCAGGTTCGAAACTTAGTACGAAGGTATAAAATCTATAATCCTTTATATAATTTTTGCAATGCAATCTTATGAACGCTACATGATATATAATGTTTGTGGTATGAAATTCAAATGCCTTTGATTATATGTGATATGTTTGAATAAAACAAACCTTTGCATGTCAAACTACATTATTCGAACTATAATGTATGCATTCAAAGTCCCTTTTCATGGTATGTTTGCAATGTGTATAACTTTATATTACTATAGTAACATGAATTTGTTGCCACAATCTTTGCCTTGTTTGATGCAAGCCCCTTTTAACCGAAATTGTTTTGCACTTTTACCTTGTGATTGTATCAAAGGAGTACCCAATACCATGTGATAATATTTTGTGGCGATATCTGAAAACATTTTTAAAATTTTACGATCATAGCCAATTCAAAGTATTCCTAAGATGAAAGCATTGCTAATCTACTGATTAAGAGTATAATGATTTGCATCGATGCTTGCCAATGACTATATTTTGTAAAAGGATTTGAACGAATGCCTCATTTAGAATGCATGAAAACAAAAAGAAGTTATTCATGAATCATCATGTCCTATCCTTATTTGTAAATAGATATCATAGAATGTTTGCAATGCTCACCTATCAATTTCTACTCGTTCCTCTCTTTCTCCATACCCTAAACTCTCATATCCAGCCTATTGGATTTTGAGTGACCAAATATTTGAGCTCTTCTTGTTAAGGGCCACCCCACAATTGGCAACAGATCATTCTTGTCAAATAAATCAATTACTCCCCCATGTTGTGTTCAACAACTGAACCTAATTTATGTCTAGGGATTACTTGATCATCTTCTTCTGCATCGTTTGTTGATATAGTGGTGTGAGGTCCATCTAACCCAAAATCCTCTAGTTGGAAAATTTAATTGGTCAAGACATAAGCATGCTTTTGGGTAGAAGAGTTTGGTTGATGTTTTTTCGCTTATTCTGAGAGTGCCTTTGTATCTCCATTCGATCGTCAATTCTTCCTACTTTAAAATGCAAACATTCATTCAACAAAGTGGCTGGTAATTTAACTAATTGACTACAATTTTAAAAGCATGTCAATCCAAACAAAGAAAAATGTAATATTAGCAAGGCCTGCAAGTGGCTTAGTCCCTGCTATAACAATATCAAGATTGAATAATATTGAAGATAAGCTTAAAAACAAAACAAAAAACAACAAAGTAGTTTGTTGTGTAGATTAATGCCCTCTTGGGTGCCTAATAATGCTAGCACAAAATTAAAAACCAATATAAATGCTTATCTTTATAGAACAACAACAATATTAATTAAAATTTGTTGAGTTTAATGAAGGTTTCTAGGTTTTATGCAAACAATATGTGACATCTACCCTCATATTACACGACTTGGATTGGCTTTAAAGAAACAACAAAGAAAACTTTGTGCACGATATATTTGCACCTACATTTTTTAGTGTTCATGTATGTATATACCGATACACATAAAATGGGTTTTTAGAATGCCCTTATCCCCCCAACTATAGCTTTTTGAAAACAATGGTGACTCTTTCATGAGAAAGCCATTTCCCTCCTTCCTCCCAATACACAAAATTATAGAGAGAACCCAATAATATTTTTATTTTTATTTTTAATTACTTCTAAATCGAAAACCAACTTCAAATAGACCCAAAGATTTGAGCCTATAGATGATAATGCATAAAGCAATAAAAACTCACCATGAATAAGTAGATTGCCAAGATCCATATACTATTTTTTCTAGATAAATGTGAATTGCAACACAAATCCAATAATTGAGAACTGAAAGAATGACCTTGTTATTGAGTAAATTGTTTCCCACCCCAATCCAAATTTATGGAAAAAGGATAGCACCACTACCATAACAACTATTGATGTTGTAGTCAATTGCTTCAACATTTCTTCAAGAATTTCAAGAACCATGGGAATCAATCCAAAAATCCAAAAACGCACATGGCAAGCGCCTCCAAAGATAGCACAAATTTGATGACGTCACTACATGACAACAAATTTAGACAAAAGATGCATGAAAGTAACATAATATATGATTTAACAATTTTACTTTTATTTTTTAAGTTGAAATTTGTGTAAGTTATCTTGGCATATGGAGGAACAACTACCTTAGCCATCACATATCATTATATTCAATGTTTGTATTTACATTGAAATTTATGCAGGTAGTGACATTGTTTGAAGGCCACAAATTGCATATTTGTGAAACTTCAAACTAGGCGACAATCAACACACTATACTATTCATAGCCACAAAATGTGACCCTTGTCTATCACTACTCATTGTTGAAAATATTTATAAATAGCTAAAGCTAACATGTCAAATCAATAAAAACCTTTCTTAATTTTTTTTATTTTTTTTAAATCATACTTTTTATTCACAAGATAGAAAAAGGTGCATTCTTCAAGTGTATTTGCACATTACAAGATGGGCAGGTTTTAATATCATGTATAGTAGGTGAAAATATATTCAAACAAATGCTACATGGCAGTTTAGTCCCTGCATGATAATGAATTAGATTACTATATAGATTTTTTACAAAATAATTAAGATAATTAAAATTAAAATTAAAATCTAAGTATACTAATATAAATATAAATGTAATAAATTAATAATACTATTTTTTGGTTATCATATTTTGATTTTCAACAAAATATTTTTACTATTGATGCATAAGTTTTAATTTTTTTAATAACAACATAAGTACAAGATTTAATTTTTTTAATAACAAATAGTTATTGTATATTTTTTTTTTCTAAATTAGTTATTTAATATTAAAAACATTGCTAGCAGTTGTGACACAATAAACTCAAATTTTAATTGAAATTGTTCAATATGAAAATTACACAGTTTGTTGAATTAATTTGAGAGATGGATGTTTGCATTATGTAAATTAGTGAACTTATATTTCAACTAATTAGTCTATACCAAAAGATAATAATACAAAACAATTTATTATATTCGAAGATAAAAATATGCGAAGACTTGGAATCTGCAATAATGAAGATCAAAGCCCCTTGATTATTGAGACACTTTTTGTGCAATTTCCTTGTACAAGATCCCAAATATAGTCTTCAATATGGAAACCCTAGATATGTTAGAATCCAAGCATTATTGATCTGGTTAAGGCCACCCAACCGACATAGGGTGTGTTAGATTTGTTTTAGGACAGATTAAAACATTGTATGTAGAGAAGGGTGGTATTTAGAGAACCCACGTGAATTATCCACATGCCAAGATTATTTTTGAGAGAAGAGGGCCACGTGCCAAGATTAGTTCTGAGAGGAGAGGTATGCATGAAATGGTTGACCAATCGTTCAATGAGAATGAAGGACAAGGGTCTAAAATGTATAAGGATGTGACCATTTAGAGCCTAAGTAGCAGAGAACTCGTTGAGTTGAATAACATATACCAACATTTTAAATGGTAGTCAAACAACAATAAACCCCTATTCGAGCTCGGATCTTGTCATAGCTTCGATACAGATCGATGCGATGGACCGTTAATAGATTCATATCCTGGTATAATCATCACGGATTCATAGGATGGTCCACCTCGGCTAACACAGATAGGTTGGCCAACTAAGTTAATTTCAGAAGGAGGTCACCTCTATCAGCAAATACAATATTCCTTTTGTCGTGTTTCCTCACCCAACTGGGTTTTTCATTGATATGATTTTCAATTACTTTAATTGTGAGCTCCCTTACATTGAATTCAGTCTCATTCATTCACGGGAAATCAATATTAGACTGTACACCTCCCCTGTGGGACTACCACCTACTCAACATTGGATGGTGGCATCAGGTCTGGGATCAGGGTAATTGATTCATTGGAATGATCGGGGGCAACACATAATCGTTGCAATCATTTTGGCACATTAAATTTTGACGTGAAGCAGGACTCCAGGAACTTCGTGCAAATAAAGTATCAATCGTCAAGTTGTCAGTAATGCATTACCACACCAATCAAATATCATATAAGAATGACGAAGACTAACAAAATATTTAATACTTATAGAACTTAGTCGTCGAGTTAGCAATAAGACCTTCAAGTTTTTATCCAATATAAATTTAAATAAATAAAATTAATTTTATTATTTAATTAAAATAAATATAAACTATTGCATAAACTTTAGAAAACAAAAAAAAATTAAAAGTCAAAGGAAAAGTAATACAGAGTCAACGATGACCTCATCGCTATAGTCCCTCAGGCAGGGACTAATAAGGGATTTCATATGATCTTCTATGATCTATACAAAGAAATCATATAATGTTTCTCCTTTAAATCTCAAAACTATTCTTAACTTGTCGCTTAGTACCTATAAAAAATATTATAATATGAATACAATTATAGTCATTGAACAACACCTACACCAAGGTAGTATATGATTATGAGTTGAAAACATAAATATGAAAAACAAATATTGTATCAGGTACTAATAGAGTATTAAATGATATTTTCAAACTTGGATTCTTTTATAAATAAAATTTCCATTAGTCGGGACAAACTTATCTTTGATAATGCATCTGCCTCCCTGTAAAGTTCTCCATAAACACGTGAGAAAGAGATATGATTGAATTCTATGGAAACTACCTTAAGTTTATTAGCTAAACACTGTAAAGATATTTCTTGAACCACTTTTTCTCCCTTCATCCAACTAACAACAAAGGATGAATCACCGAAAACCCGAAGACTTGTAATGTGCTTTGAAAGTGTCATCTTCAATCAGGATCTCAATGCAAGAAGTTCCACTTTGTTTTTATTACCACAACCAACACAAACATAGAAATCCAGTTGATGTCCCTCTTAGAGATGTAGGACTCCTTCAATGTTGCACTGCAAATCTTCTTCCTGACAAGCGCCATAAAAAAATCCCCAAGGGAAGGACATGTCCCAAACTAGCTCGCCAATTACCTGTGACCTCTTGGTCACCCCTTCTACTATATAGTGTTGAGATATTCTAGCAATCTATATGGAGACTTGAACTATTAACAACAACTGGAGTTTAAAGAGGCTAGAATTTCGTGCTAACCATATAACCTACAGAGTGAGGAAACAAACTTAATTTAATTTTTTAAGATCGGGTTTGCTATACCATATTGTTAGTCCTTCCTCAATAGATGAGCAGTTCCATACATTATTAATACCAATCCATCGACAAATATCAATCCATATTTGAAGAGAGAACAAACACCCAATAAAAACATGTGAGATAGTTTCCTCCGCATTTCTATAGAGGTAGCATATACTTGGTCCTTTTTTGTTTTTATTTTTGTAAAAAGCCCCAAGTAGGAATTCTATACATCAACACTAACCACATCAGTATCTTTGTTTTTATTTAGTTCAAAAGTTTCCAAATCTTGGTCCACCACCTATGTTTCCAAATCATTGGATATCATCGCCACTTCATAACCTAATCTTGCGGTATAAAAACCTCCTTCCTTATTTTGATTCCAAATTAATTCATCATTATCACCTCTTAAGAACACATGTCCATGATTCAAGGAAGAAATGAAATTAGTTCAGTAAATAATAACATCATCGTCTAATCCAATGGTTGCAGCATAAAACCACCCTTGTCACCAGATATTAGTGTGGTCTGCATCTGCAATATGATTTAGAGTGTTCAAGCCACATCCATGAAGATGATGTACCAAATATTACGGACAAAACATATCATGGTCACGGCCCATAATAACATCCTCTCCAAAACAGATCTTGGTCCTTTCACCTACTTTCCATGCCAAATGTTCATCAATTATTAGGAAAGCTAAGACTAATGTTTTCCATTGATTGGAAGCATTTTTGTATTGTTTTATAGGTGATGAAATCCACTCAATAATTGACATAGGGGCCATATATTTATGAGAGACTATATGCTTCCTTAAACCATCCTCCTTGATCCTTGGGCCTTACAATTATTTTTCA
>SNQJ01S0010119.1:41193-65556 GCA_010110895.2 Picea sitchensis | reverse complement strand
TATGCAGATCCCACTACATCATGAATGAATCAGTCTTCAAGGAACCCAAATTGTTCTCCTGATATAACCTTTGACAAGAATTTTTTCAAATGTAATGTAATCACCTTAGATAAAATCTTGTAAATGTAGTTGTAGAGTGATATCAGATGGAAATCATCAAAAGTGTTCAACTTATCCACTTTGGGGATGAGTGCAATGAAGGATGTGTTGAACGACCCAAGTGCCTTCCCATCCTATCCAACTTCTTTAGCCACTCGAAGTAAATCATCACCTAGTAGATTAAAAAATCCAACATAGAACTCAATAGTCTAGCCATCCAGGCTTGGACTCTTACATTTTTTAAAGGAAGACATAACCTACAATATTTCTTCCTTGTAATTTTGGCCATCAAATTTTGGTCGTCTTCTTCGGTGGCAAGTTGAGGAAAAAAAGAGTACAGTTTGATTACTTCTGCAATATTGACCATGTGAGGTTCCTAGAAAAGTGATTCAAAACGTTTCACTCCAAGAGCAACTGAGCGGTTAAAACCTCTCACAGTTTCACCTTCCTCATTTTGAAGATCCCATATTATATTTACAATTTGTCTATGTTGTACAAACTGGTGGAAAAATATTGTGTTTTTATTTCCTTAATCAAGCTAGATGGCCCTACTCTTAAGGTGCCATTTTGCTTCATGGTCTAGCAATAATTTTTTTTTTTGTACTTCAAATGATTTAAGTGTGACCACCACCTCATCAGAGAAAACACCAGCACTATTGTTCAAGAAAAGACATGCATTCTCCTCCTCAACCTCGCATAATAATTTATCTTTTATCTTGTGACGTTCAGTCGCCCAGGGCACAACCTTTTTCTTTATATTTTTTAGTGATGTCGCAAACTGCTCACTAGTGGACAAATGAAGAGAAGGGTCATAAATTGGCCAATTACTCCTTACCAGTTCTTGAAACTAATATTCTCCCAACCAACTTGAGTTGAATTTAAAAGAGATCGTAGGCTTTGTCTCACTGCAATCCAACTGTAGTAGTATAGGATAGTGATCCGATAGACCACCTGCCACCACCTAGGTTCTAAACCTATCAATTGATTGTATAAACTATTCAAAGTCTAGGAATCAGTCAAGTCTCTTTGAAACACTATCATTTATCCACATGTTGTTTCTCCATCTAGGCCTTAATATGACAGGCTCCACATCAACTAGACCATTTTCCTCAAATTGATGTAAAAATAAGTTTGCAAATCTATCCACCCTAGCATTGGCACCCCATACTTCATCACTACTTTTTGTAAAATTCAAATCCTGACCAATAATAACTTTCATGGATTCAAGAACTTTGAGAGAAAAAAAAAAAGGTCCCAGAATTGTTGTTTTCCATCATAGGGATCATACACATTCATTATTGTAAGAGGATGATCGAGTCCTTTACTTGTGAATTCCATGTAGAGCTCTGAACAAATAAAAAAGGAGTTTAAAAGGGTTAATGAAGAATTCCATCATGTTATGAGCCCATTAGACAAACCAATAGAGTCAACATATGAAAACTCCCATCCCTAAAAAGTCTTCTTTGAAACCTCAACCAACACACCCCCCCACTCATCATCTCTTGTAAAAGAAGAATATCAGGCCTCTCTCTATCTATTAATATACGAAGAGGGAAAAATTTATTTATACTGCCCAACCCTTAATTTTGTGGGATAGAATTATAATTATGTACCCCCTTTCATGGGTCTTAAAGGTCTAAGGGCCCCATATATCAATGATCGCTTTCCTTGTTGTACTTCCAATAAATCCCTTTCATGTGCATGTTGCAGGTAGGAATTACAATCTATAGCATTGTTGATGTCTTGGGCTTGGATAAACGTAATCCACATGATGAGCCTTTTTTTGGGCCTAAAGTAGGTTTCAATTATCTAAGATGGTAATGGCCCCTCCCTCTACCCATAGTAGGGGTCTTATTGTCCCCAAAAGAGGTTTAATTTTATCCCCCCATAAATGACACGAAATAACTAGAGTCTGATTGAGAGGAGGAACAATCCACAGTGTCCATGGTCATGCTCATAAATTGTGGGTTTTGTTCTGAAGATGTGGTAGTCCCCCTACCTGATTTCTTCTTCCTCACCCCCTCTGTGGGGGGAGTATGACCTTTTGAGTTAAATAAAACTGAATCTTCCACATAGTCTAGTAAATGGGAATGTGACATACCTTCAGTGATGGTTGTAGCGATCCCAGGAAGAGTCTCCTTTGCATCATACTTACATTTGCACTCTGTCTCCATGCCTTCCAATATAATATCAAAATTGGTCATGAGTGTCGTTTGGGGAGTTGTAGATTGTACATTAGATCCTAGTTTTTGTGACTATGGGTCTTGACAACCCATATTCTTCTAGACACCATCAATTTCGCGTACCTTTGACTTCGAAGAAGGTCCTAACCTAAAATGAGAGTCCTCCTTAGTAGTCTTCATAGTCACATTTCCACAGGTCGAAATCCCCTCTAATCAAGCTTCTAGACTTTAATATTTTGTGGTAGAAGTCCCTTTTTTTCTCCAAACCTGCTGAGTGAAAGGCTCTGAGCATTTATTCACAACATGACCATGTTCATGGAACCAAACACAATTAAATGGCAAGTTTTGGTAGTCTAGAATTTGGGTATGAGCCTTGCCATCATTCTCCAAGACCACATAGTCACAGAGTCCCTCCCTGGTGTCAATTTCAACCAAAATGTGCGCAACTACTTATTCATAACTAGAAATAAAAGATTTGTCCACCTTGATTGTTTTTCCCAATCGATCTCCCAAATATTTAATAAAATCCACAATCCAAAACTTAAGAGGAAGTCTAGGGACTTTCACCCACACCATAACATTGGTAGTTTTATGTGCTAGAGAGTCAAAGAGGGGATGTTAGGGTTTGAGAGAAAGATATGAAGACCCCCATAACCACATCCCTATAAGGATTTTATTTGCGTCTACAACTAACCGAAAGGAGAAACTATATCATCCTTTGGTTAGGATGTTAAAACAATGACCATAACCTATGTGAGGTTTCCATTGTTGTTGTACCCTCTAACAATCTACTACCAAAAAAGTACCCTTTCACCTCTCTATATATTAATCTACGAAGGGGCAAACATTTATTTATACTGCCCAACCCCCTAATGTTGTGGGATAGAATTATCATTATGTACCCCATTTCTTGGGTCTTAAAGGTCTAAGGGCCTTATATATCAATGATTGCTTTCCTTGTTGTACTTCTAATAAATCCCTTTCATGTGCATGTTGTGGGTAGGAATTACAATCTATAGCATTGTTGATGTCTTGGGCTTGGATAAACCTAATCCACGTGATGAGCCTTTTATTGGGCCTAAAGTAGGTTTCAATGATCTAAGATGATAATGGCCCCTCCCTCTACCCATAGCAGGGGTCTTATTGTCCCCACAAGAGGTTTAATTTTATCCCCCCATAAATGACACTGACTAACCAGAGTCTAATTGAGAGGAGGGACAATCCACAGTGTCCGTGGTCATGCTCATAAATTGTGGGTTTTGTTCTGAAGATGTGGTAGTCCCCCTACCTGATTTCTTCTTCCTCACCCCCTCTGTGGGGGGAGTCTCACCTTTTGAGTTAAATAAAACTGAATTTGCCACATAGTCTAGTAAATGGGAATGTGACATACCTTCATTGATGGTTGTAGCGATCCCAGGAAGAGTCTCCTTTGCATCAGACTTACATTTTCACTCCATCTCCATGCCTTCCAATATAATATCAACATTGGTCACGAGTGTCGTTTGAGGAGTTTTATATTGTACATTAGATCCTATGACTCTGGGTCTTGACAACCCATATTCTTCTAGACACCATCAATTTCACGTACCTTTGACTTCTAAGAAGGTCTGAACCTAAAATGAGAGTCCTCCTTAGTAGTCTTCATAGTCACATTTCCACAGGTCAAAATCCCCTCTAATCAGGCTTCTAAACTTTAATCTTTTGTGGTATAAGTCCCCTTTTTTCTCCAAACCTGTTGAGTGAAAGGATATGAGCATTCATTCACAACATGACCATGTTCATGGAACCAAACACAGTTAAACTGCAAGTTTTGGTAGTCTAGAATTTGGGTATGAGCCTTGCCATCATTCTCCAAGACCACACAGTCACAGAGTCCCTCCCTGGAGTCAATTTCAACCAAAATGTGTGCAACTTCTTAGTCATAACTAGAAATAAAAGATTCGTTCACCTTGATTTTTTTTCCCAATCAATCTCCCAAATCTTTAAGAAAATCCACAATCCAAAACTCAAGAGGAAGTCCAAGGACTTTCACCCACACCAAAACACTGGTAGTTTTATGTGCTAGAGAGTCAAAGAGGGGCTGTTAGGGTTTGAGAGAAAGATATGAAGACCTCCATAACCACATCCCTATAAGGATTTTATTTGTGTCTACAACTAACCGAAAGGAGAAACTATATCATCCTTTGGTTAGGATGTTAAAACAGGGACCATAACTTATGTGAGGCTTCCATTGTTGTTGTAGAGCCAAGTATTCATATTATCCTCCAACAATCTACTACCAAAAAAGTACCCAACTCGGTTTTTTTTTAATAGTTCCACGATTTGGCTAACTTTAATGCCACCACCAACCACCATTTGCATTGGAGATCCCTTCTTGTGAATCACCCTATGATTTCGACGACGTTTATGGGTGGCTTGTGTAAACTAAGAACTTAGTAATGGACCCCCCACAAGACTCTTAAGCTCAAGTATCCGACCAACAAACCCTAAACCTTATGTGGACAAGCACCCTGAGACAATATAAAGAAACCCATTCCCATGACTGTTTACCAACAATGTTAGCCACAATGGTTCTCAGTTCGTTAGTCGAAGGATATCAAGTTGAATAAGAAAAATGAGGGGGACTCAAGAATCAAGATTCATTAAGAACTTCCAAGCCTCCACTCGTTGACGAAGGATTGTTAATCCCCCCAAAAATGTGTACACCAGACCAATTAGGGAGACCTAAGAACTTTAAAGGGATGTCAATCTCATCGACCTACACACCAAAGCCCCAAGTATTATGTGTGGTGGGTAAAACCCCTGGAAACTCCACATCACATAACCTAGAAGAGCATTCAAATCCTTTGTCATGACGTGTCATATCTGAACAGACGAAAATATCATCTTCACATAAAGTGTCCTCACTATAGTCCACCAATAGGACTTCCTCTTCATCCTCGGAGGCTAGGGTTACTGCACAAGCCTTAGTTTCCTTTGCCATTCGATCCCTCTCAATACTCCTCCTTATCAGTGGGGATTCTCTAGCTCATCAACATGAGAGAGTAGGAAAGAGAGAAAATCTCTCTCTAAAGAATCATTTCCCTCATGTAATGCAATTTTCCTCTTATGAATAACATTTCCAACTTCCAAGTTGTTCGCAAATGACATCAGCTGTGAGTTTGTATTTTTTATATGGTGTACCGGGTAAATCTATGGAAATATGCAATAATATTTATGTAGTTCCGTAAAAATATGAAAAATCCTTTCTCGTGATCGGTTATGCTAGAGGACAAGTCACAAGCTATGGAGAAAGCATAATGGTTCATTATAGGTAAAATCGTGACCCATCATGGGAGTGAACTTTGTTGAATTATTGTAACTTCAAAAAATATTCTACTTATATTTGAGTCATTATTGTTTAGATCAAATCCCCTTTTGTGAATTGATCAAGTTGGGTCTTGTATAAGATCAAATCCCTTTTTATGGATTGGTCAACATGTATTTGTATGGTGGTATTTGTAAAGTCGACCCCTAGTAACTGTAAAGTGGTTTTAGCCACTTCTAGGAGAAGTCGGCTCCACCAAGTGAAGAGTCACAACCCTAGCACCACCTCACAACTTGTATTTATATGTGAGGATGGTGTCTCATTTTAACACATCAACGAGCTTTGCAGTGCAAAAGTCTTGGAGGAGAAGTTGTTGCAACTGGGGGTGATGTCAAGGAGGATTCTGGTCTATCTCTTGGTATTTCTTGGTAGTGAAGGAGTAGAGGAGGATCTTTTGTTTGGTCTTGGTCTATCTATATTGAGGAAGTTTTGTTGGGTTTTTTTCCACATGAAGGTTTCCCAGGATAATCTATGTGTCTCTATTGTTTCTGTGATTGTGTCTCTTTCAATGATCTTATTTATATAACTAATCTGCTAAAGGATTGTAATAATAAAGAAGAATTGTAATTGCTAGTTGTATAAGTAAAACTTCAACATGGTATCAGAGCAGGCCTGAAAGAGACCAACTCACAGTTTATAAGAAGTGGCTAGCTTCAGCACACCCTCTCCAAGATTCAGTTTCAGTATTGCAACTGCTACACAATTAGAGTTTCTACATAAACCCTAAGTGTGATGTTTTCCTTGTTTGAGGAGGACATTGGAGAAAGTAACCACACCTAGGAGCTCACCCTAGGAGGGCGCATCTAGTCTCTGGATCAGAATTCTGAAATTTGAAGTTTGAGAAATTAGGGTTTCCTCATAAAACCCTAAGTTGCAGTTGCAGTACCAGTATCAGTTGGAGTCGTAGTATCAATTACAGTATCAGTTGCAGTTTCAGTATTAGTTGCAATTGCAGTGCAATTTCCTTCATGCCAGTTGTACTGCTAACACCAGTTGTAGTACCAGTTGCAGTGAAAGTTTTTTTGAAATGTTGGGAATGATTTTTATTGTCCTAGTGTGCCTTACCCTAGCAAATCTCCAACTACCTTTAAATTACAAGTTGCAACACCTTTGAAGTTTTAAAGGTTTGTTATTTATTGTCGTTTCCATTGAATGGTGCCACTACCTGCTGATACTTTCAGAGGTATGTACTTACATATGTTTAAATTGTATCATTATTTTTAAAGGGTATTTGCAGGAGAAAGGATCTTTTGTCTAAACAACAATCGTAGATCCAGAGGGATCTCAAATCCAACACATTCAAAGGAATAATGCACCCTATGTTTGATTATTTTGATATGCATCTATTTGTTATGACATTATTTTGATCTTATAAACATCTAGCTTGTATGTTGAAGTTATGACCATCATACTAACCATTGGTCAAAATTAAAGTCAAGGCATTAAATTGATTAAAGTTGAGATTATAGAGTTTATTCTCTAACTTAGATTTTTGTCAAGAAAGCATATTATCTTAGTACATAGGACAGGTTGAAGAGAATACTTGTCATATTGAGTGAAGGAGACTCGAAAGAAAAGCAACAATACTCATTCTTGAGGATAAGACTCCATGTTCCATGTTTGATTGATTAAGTTGATAAGATTCAAATTTGCACATGTCAAGTTTGATAACTGCCTCATTACAAGTAAACACTATAGTTGAAATAACAATCCCTGAAAAGTTTTATACTTGGTATCATGTGAGCATTATTGAGATAAATGCTTATTGTAATCATTTACCAAATATAACTAACATCTCCTCTAGGAGAAACTTCTTGTTTTGTTTCCAGGTTACCATGGAGGAATGATTGATCACAACACTAGAAGAGTGTTGCTATGATTTCTTATTATTGTATTTCTTACTTTTAAGCTTTGTTTCAGGCAAGTCACAAGTGATAGCTCTGAAGGAGCTACTGTGACGATCGTTCTCACTATTGTTTTTATTATTATTATAAAGAGTATTATCCTTGTCTATTGTTGCTCCCTTGTTGTTCTTGTTCCGGGTAGGTCACGAGTGATAACCCTGAGGGAGCTATAGTAACGATTGCAGGAGGCAATATATATTAGATGAAACATGGAGAAAACTATCCAAGTTGTATATATGACCGTATACATCCATGTATTGAAGAAGAAGGAGAAGAAGCTACTTTTGCTAGATACATAACATCTCATATGGAGACAGATCACGAGGAGCAAAAGGATCCAAAGATGACTGAACATTAGAATAGAACTCACGGTAGACTTGGTCAATGGATAATGAAGCCACCTTGATAGGAAGCATAATTCATTTGAAGTCTGACTCAACTTTTCATATTAAGACTTGGTATTCAACACCAAGTATATCCTGTAGAGACTGAAATTTTTGTAGACTCATAAGAAATCAAGACTCAGAGTAAGCATGATCTCATAAAGGATCAGATGGGAAAAAGAGAGGTCTTCTAGGACAGACAGACATATGCCATGAGTTGAGAATACTAGATTGTAGCTTCAGAGACCTCTAGGAGACATGAAATCTCATGAGAAGATTCGCTTGTTTCAATGACAAAGGAGGAAGCTAGCCAGAAGGACTAGGATATGGATTTTTCCTTAAGACCAGAAGGGAAGTCAATGACGACTTCCAATATTGATATAAAAAATCAAGCATGTTGCAGATAACATTATAGAGATGTACAAAGCATGATTTGTGTCCAGAGGATTCTCCCAGCAAGAGGGAGAAGACTATGACGAGAAACTTGCTTCAGTAATCGAACAAATAGTTCCAATGTTCGTAAAGACAGTCAGAACAACCATGATTTTGATACAGTATGAGGTTTAGAGGGAGCAGTCCATGTATTTGAATATTGAGTTACCTCCATGAAAGAAGAAAATATACCTTCAATATCAACCACTCTCGGTTTCAAATGCAGCTATTGCCGTGATAGAGTAGAGGAGTTACTCTAAGAGTTTAGTTGCCACAGTGAGAATGGAGTAGTCATTCTCAGCTTCAGAGCAGTTGTAGGAGCATAGTCCTATTCCCAGAGGAACAATTACAGAGAGAGCAGAGGACATACTCTCAGGCAGTGAGACAGATAGTGCTTTGCAGAAAGCACATAGAGCTAGCACATGATTGTGCATGTTAAGTTGCGGTTGAGCAAGTGTATCAGGTTGGTACAATGTGATGTGAAAATTTGGTTTCAAAATAAAGGACATGAAGACTCATGTCTGCAAGATGAAGAAAGCTCCAAGAGCTTGGTATGGCATGATTGATAGTTTTCTGATGAGTTTGGGCTTTACCAAGAGTAAAGTTGATTCTAATCTTTACTTCAAGGTTATGAATGATGAGTTAGTTGTATTGCTACCAGTCCAGATATACACTTTGTTGTGAACACCTTGAGTCGGTATATGGTGGATCCCATACGTGTTCACCTTATAGCTACAAAGCATGTGATGAGATACCTTAAGGGTACGCTGAATTATGGTCTCTATTATATTGGAGATTGTGACTTCAGATTGCATGTATACTGATTCAAATTGGGTTGGAAGTGCTTCAGACAAAAAAAACACTTTAGGACATTCTTTCAGTTTGGGGTCAGCCATGACTTCGTGGCAAAGCAAGAACCAATCCAATATTTCTCTCAGTGCAGCAGAAGCAGAGTACATTGCAGCATGCTCCACCAGTTGTGAAGCTATATGGTTTCAGAAGTTGTTGACAAGTTTGTTCGATGTGGAGATGGAAGCTACCATGATTCTATGTGATAACCAGAGTTGTATAAAGATGACAGAGAACCCGGCGTTCCATGATAAGATGAAGCACATAGAGATCTGGTATCACTACATTTGTGACATGGTGCAGAAGGGAGCTGTAAAGATCCAATATGTTGGCACAGATGAGTAGGTTGCAGATGTGTTGACTAAGACTATGTCTCGTGTGAAGTTTGAGTACTGTCAAGACAAGCTTGGTGTAGTCCGAAAAAACCTCCCTCGAAAGGGGGAGTGATGTTGATGATACTATGGTATCTTGACCAACAACATGTAGCTCAGTTAGGATTTTATATCCTAGGAGACTGATCATCCCTCGGAAGATCCCGAAGGTCTGGTAAGGACGATCTGTCAAAGTACCTGTGCATGTATATGACAACTATGGTCAGTAGTAGTAGCTCAGTTAGGATTTTATATCCTGGGGAATCTTATGATTCTTGGGTAGATCCCAAAGCTCTGGTAAGGATGGTATGTCAGAGTACCACATATGTTGTTGTTGATGCACCTGCCTCATTCTGTTGCCACATATAGATGTTGTTGTTCTAGCTTCGTGTTGTTGATGTTGATGTTCCAGCTTGATGTTGTTGATGATGTTAATGTTCCAGCTTCATACTATTGATGATAATGATGATATTTGATGCAAACCCCCTACCCCAGTGGGGTCCGCGACCTCCCGGTCACTGGATCGTCCTCTAACTCCGAGCTGGAACAACTCTTTTTGTTCCTCACTGAAACCTTGCAAATCAGATCCACAAGTCCAAATCCGAACTCAGCCAGTTTTTACAAACCCCTGGTGTGAGCTCTGTTGGACCGCATAAATACACCTTTTATTCCTTGATCATACACCACTTATCACCTCATTCTTATCTTTTCTTTCCATAAAACCATTAATCTCCACCACTTTCATAATACATATGGGTTTATATCTCCATTTTCCAAAATATCTATTTTCAAGTATTTTTAAGAGAATTTGTGATTAAATACTAGAAAATTAACATATTTTCATTATATCTCAAAGTTGGATGAGTTTTGTGATGACTACATGCATATTTGAAGATTTTCACAAAGTCAAAAATCACCACCTAGCTTCAAATTCGAATTTTATCTTCTTTGAAAATGTGGAGATAATCATTCAAGCTCACTTCAAGGAGAAGATCATGGAGATAGAATATCTTATCCAATATATTTGTGGAGGATTTGAAGGGATAGGTTGAGAGAAAAGTGGATCTGTAATTATGAGTTTGTTATCTTTATTCATGTATAAATAAGAGGGTTCTCTCCTCATTTCAAGAGGAGGCCTCTCTCTAGAATAGAGAATAGAAGAATAGAGTGATTGAGATTTGACTCATAGTCTTGTAGTTTTGAGATAGTGATTTTCATTATTTGTCATGTATTGGATTGTTTTAATGCAAGATTTTACTTTCTCATAGTGGTTTGTCATTTACCTTTTTGTCGTGTGTTGTTGTAGATGTTTTTAAAATGATTTCATTAGATTTAATTTACGCGCTTTCATGTTTTCATAGATTAATTCTATATTTCATGCTTTCGTATTTAGATTAAGTTTTTGCTTTCATATTTAGATTATGTCTCATTTGATTTCGTAGATTCAGTTTTCTCAAGTTTATGTAGCATTAGGATAGTTTCCTTTCATAGATTAGTTGCATATTTTGTGCTTTCTTAGATTTAGATTCAATGACAGTAGTTTAACATGTTTCTTTTCAATCATTAACATAGATTAGAAATCCTCTTACCCAGCATATACTTTGCGTACATCTCATAAGATTACGACTCCAGATTGATAATTTATGCCGCAATTACTATCATATAATTCACTCGACAAGCTCTAACTCCGCATGACCAAAGGTCGTGACCACGCCCTAATCCTACAAGGTGTTTCGCGTTTCACGGTTCGGGACTTCTTGAGGGAGCAACCCTCAACTCTTCAACACCGAAAGCCGAAAAAGAGCTCAACGACGATTAGCCCTGCTTAAATCTTGGTCCATGCGACCGTTCGCTGTGACCCCGCACTTAAACCAAAAGGTGCTTTCGCGTATCGAGCTTTCCACTGTCAAGCATCCCGTCCTTATACTACCTGGATCCCTGAATCCCGGTTGGGGCTCTAGTTAAGAGCTAGCCCTCTTCCCTTTACTTGCGATGTGACCTCCAACTAGGCCCAAGTCCCGACGCCTGTTCTTTTCGACTTTCGCAGATCGTAGACCCATGAACAACGCTGCCTCCACTCCAAACTCCTGGTACCGAAAACCCAGAGACCTAGATCAATGGTCTATATCTGTCACAAATGAACGGCTCAGATCAAATCCCAATTTTCTCCTTTTTGGGATTTTCGTGGAATCGTCACCTCCCAATTCCCGAAATCGAAATGGTGAAGCCTCCTCCGACGAGATCAACGACTCAGATTCGTCCTAAACTAACGGTCCTAATTAAACCCCGACTATCTTCCTTTCGAGATTTCTGCGGAGTCTTCACCTCCCAACTCTCAGCGTTCAAAACCCCGGTGGCTTCTAGATCTCTTCCACACGTCTTCTGAGATGGATGGTTCCGATCCTTTCGGCAATTCCTCCAAACACCGACTACTCGCCATGTGTCCCCTTAAATGGATGACTCTAATGGTTTTCGGGACTTAACGGGTCCTCCCCCTTGCTTATACGAGGGATTTAAACCTCCTGTGCCTTCTCTCAGATCTGACGGCAGTCGGTCCTCGGCGCTAGATTTTACAGTCTAGATCTAACCTCTTTCACTTTGAGAGTTATGTGGATCCGTCGTTACTCCCCGTGCATGTTCACTTGATCCCACAGTCTGCGACTATCCGCGCTAGGTCTGACGGTCAGGATCGTTCATAGATCAATGACCAAGATCTTTATCGGCAATATCCTTTCGTGATTCTGGGGGAGTCTTCCTTCTTGATCCCCTGGTAACGAAATGTCGAAACGGTCCCATGGCACAAAGAGTTAAGGTTCACGATACTCTTGCGGATCCGACGGTTGTCGACTCTCTGCACTCAAAATCTGACGGTGATGGTGCTCTTCCTCTTAGACTCGCGCTCCCTCCAGACTTAGAAATTTTTCTAAGTGTCAAGGACTCTATCTTCAGTTCTCTTCTGCAGAAGTTCTGTGCACAAAAGCACTCTCCTTCCTGAGCTTTGTCCTTTTTTAAGGCTCAACCTCCTATACACAACTTGCGTACATGATCTCGAATAACTCAGATTCAAGGGATTTTCTTGAAACAAGAAATTGCCTTTCACCCACCTGGCGTTCATCTTCCTGGTTCTTTGATGCTTAGTCGTTTCAAGGTCCTACGCACTCCTTGCGTTTGGATTCTTAAGTTTCCTGTGTTTTATCTGAACCTCCCTTCCTGAATCGTTCTGTGATTCGGTCAACGCACACCTTGCGTTAGGGAATGCACACCTTGCATATAAGGTTCAATAGAAGAACAACTGAAACTTATCCAGTCTTGTTATAGATTCATACAGTCACTCTCTCAATCATTCATACATATAAAATGAACTGTAACTACTACACATACACAAAATAACATACATCCATTCATACTCAAGATGAACACAACTCAAATAGATTCGGGACAATTTTCGTTTGTTCTATTCATTCATAAAAATGAAAATTACATAGTATTTCTGCTCCACTCTATTATGTTCTATTGATCTCCCTTACCACTCTATCCATCCTTCTTCATTACAATGCAATTGAAAAGCTATCTAAGGACCGACTCTCTGAGCTCTCTCGTCCTTTCCTGAAATCTATTAAATTTAGAATTCAAACTATCACCTAACTAGTGCTGCTATAATAACTACGAGTTATTGCAGGATAGAGTCTACACTCCATATCCTCGATTTCTTACAATCCTGAAGACTTTACAAACAAGTTACAATTTAAAATGTCGTTTCAAAAATATCCCAACAACCAATTTAATTTCTGAGTAAAGGCTTGATTTGAGCTCTGCATTGATGAGATGTCATTCTTCTCTCCTCCACGTGTGCGTTGATGGTTGTGAAGGCAATGCTCCTGCATCATACTCCTCTGGTTAAAATCTTTCGTGGACTCCTATTCATGAGCTTCTGTATTGTCCTTCCATGCTTCAAAATATTAGGTTCTGTGACCCAACTTGCATCTTCCATTGGATGATCTTTCCATTTCACCAAATACTCAGGATATGTCTTTCTCTTGGATTTCTTTCCATCTCTCTGCTCAATAATTTCCTCCATCTGCAGTTTTTCTGCTGTGGGCAATTGCTCTTTCCATTGAATTTCTTTCTGATCATTTGATTCTCCTGCTTCATCTTTCCTGTAAGGATACAAATCTGCAATATTGAATATCGGTGATATCCCAACATTATCTGGCAACTCAATCTCATAAGCATTGGCTGCGAATTTTCTGAGAATCCTGCATGGTCCAATCTTCTTCATTTTCAACTTGTTGTATGTTCCCCTTGGGGACCTCTCTTCCCTCAAATGAGCTAAAACTTCATCTCCAACTTTGAATTGAACTTCTCTTCTCTTTTGATCAACTCTGCTCTTGTATTTCTGACTGCTGTCATGTAGCTGTTTTTTTACTCTGTCACAGAGTTTTTGCATTTCTGTTGCAAAATCCTCCACTCTAGCACTTTTGAATTCATCTTGATTTAAATCTCTCAATTTTGTAATCCCCCTTGGCTATACACCATACACAATTTCAAATGGACTTTTCCCTGTGCTCCTGTTCACTGAATTGTTGAATGCAAATTCTGCCTGTGCTAGAATCTGATCCCATTGTCTACCTTGCTCAGTAACTAAACTTCTCAGTAAGTTTCTCAGACTCCTGTTTACTACTTCAGTCTATCCATCTGTCTGAGGGTGATATGCTGAACTAAATGATAAGTTCACCCCTAGTCTCTTCCATAGAGTTCTCCAAAAGTGTCCTACAAATTTGGTGTCTCTGTCTAAAATTATGCTCCTCGGCAATCCATGTAGTCTTACTACTTCTCTGAAAAACAAATTGGCGATGTGTGTAGCATCGCTTGTCTTCTGGCATGGTATGAAATGTGCCATTTTCGAGAATTTTTCCACCACAACAAATATGGAATCGCTCCCTTTTTGAGTTCTAGGCAATCCCAAAACAAAGTCCACGTTGATTGCGTCCCACGACCTTTCTGGAATTGGCAATGGCTGATACAAACCAATGTTCTATTGTCTCCCTTTTGCATACTGACAAATTATGCATTTGTTCACAAACTTCTTCATTTCTTCCCTCATGCTCGACCAATAGTACGAATTACTCAATTGTGCAAAGGTCTTATCGTGACCAAAGTGTCCAGCTAAACCTTCGTTGTGTTTTTCTTTCAATAGGTTGTCTCTCATTGAGCACTTCAAAATGCATAATTGACTTCCCCTGAATAGTAATCCATCCTGAATCAAATATTCAGTCCATGGGCTTCTATCTCCCAATAAAGGATTCTTGCATGCCTCATAAGCTTCTTTGAAATCTGCATCTTCTTTGTACATCTCCTTGAGGTGTTCGAACCCCAATGTCTCCACCTAGAATTCCTGTACAATCAAACTCCTTCTGCTCAAAGCATCTGCAACTCTGTTAGCAGTTCCAACAATGTGTTTAGTAATAAAAGTAAAATTCTGCATGAATTCTACCCATTTTGCATGTTTTTTATTCAACTTTTCTTGTCTAGTAATAAATTGCAAAGCGTGATTATCACTGTACAAGACAAATTCTTTAGGAATTAGATAATGGCTCCATTTTTTCAAAGCTTGAATCACCGCATAAAATTCCTTGTCATACGTGGAATACTTTTGCTTGGCATCATTCAGTTTCTCACTGAAATAAGCAACTGGTCGATTGTCCTGGCTTAAGACTGCTCTAATAGCTAATCCACTTGCATCACATCTCACCTGAAATGTCTTTCCAAAATCTGGCAAGACCAGAATTGGCTACTCTGTGATCTTTTCTTTCAACACTTTGAAGCTTCTTTCAACTTCTTCTGTCCAACCAAAGGACTTGTGTTTCTTCTTCACAGTATCCAACATGGGTGCACATATGCCACTGAAATTTCTGATAAATTTCCTATAAAAACTCGCTAACCCATGAAAACTTCATGCCTCAAATATGTTGCTCGACGACGACCATTCTCTAATCGCTTTCACCTTTTCTGGGTCCATCTTCAATTCATTCGAAGAGATTACAAATCCCAAATATATGAGCTCCTTCTTCATAAAAGAACACTTCTTCAGATTTATCAACAATTTTTCTCTTTGCAACCTTTCCATCACTGCTGTCAAATGTCTTAGGTGTTCTCCTTTTGTCTTGCTAAAAATTAGTATGTCATCCAGATATACTATGACAAATTTTTCAATGAATTCTTTCAACACTTCATTCATTAACCTCATAAATGTGCTCGGTGCATTTGTCAACCCAAATGACATGACCAACCATTCAAACAATCCTTCATTCGTCTTGAATGTTGTTTTCCATTCATCTCCTTCTCTTATCCTTATTTGATGATATCCGCTCTTCAAGTCTATCTTGGAAAAATAGCTTGCTCCACTCGGGCAGTCCATCAAATCATCCATCCTCGGTAAAGGAAATCTATACCTAATGGTTAACTTGTTGATGGCTTTGGAATCTGTACACATTCTCCATCCTCCATCTTTCTTTGGGCTTAATACAACTGGTACTGCACATGGGCTTAGGCTTTCCCTGACTAACACTTTATCCAACAACTCATGGACTTGATTCTTGACCTCCTCATTCTCTCTAGGTGTCAACCTATAAGCTGCTTTGTTTGGTAAACTAGCTCCTTGAATAAGGTCAATGCGATGGATTATGCTCTTGATAGGTGGTAGTGAGTGTGGTAACTCATCTACGACTATATCAACAAAGTTTTCTATCAGTTCATGGATTTTCATAGACAAATCTTCCACAGAAGTATTTGTAAGGATAACTCTAGACTTCCTCACAACAACAAACTGCATTTCTTTCACCTTCTTGACTTCCTTCAAGAGTTCCTTCCCACTCATGAGAAGTATACTTGAACTAGTTTATGCCTTTTGTTCTTTGTCTTCTATGGGCAACAACATATGTGTCCTACCATTTTTCTCTAGGGTGTAGGTATTTTTTCTACCATCGTGAATAACCTTTCGGTCATATTGCCATGGTCTCCCCAATAAAATATGACATACATCCATAGGAATTACATCACACAGTATTTCATCTTTGTAACCTCCTATTTTAAATTCAACTCGACATTGTTGACCTACCATGACTTGATGTCCTTTCTGCAACCATGATACCTTGTA
Organism: Picea sitchensis; assembly: GCA_010110895.2. Taxonomy (NCBI): domain Eukaryota; kingdom Viridiplantae; phylum Streptophyta; class Pinopsida; order Pinales; family Pinaceae; genus Picea; species Picea sitchensis. Next base: position 48,812 of record SNQJ01S0010119.1, on the reverse strand, counting down.
TGGCTTTGGATGTGCAATTGTCTTCAATTCCAACTTTTCCACCATCTCTGTGGATATTAGATTGTCAGTGCTCCCACTGTCTATGATCACCTTACAAACTCTGTCTTTCGTCTTGCAAGCAGTTCTGAACATGCTTGTTCGTTGAACTGGTTCCTCCTCTGGTTTAAGAAGAACTTTCCTCATCATGAGGTTTCTTCCTCCTTTTGCAGCTTCTCCTTCCACATGCTTCTCCGCTTCAGCAATGTGAGCTTCTCCGCCTTCTCTTTTTCTGTCGGGACATTCCCAAGATTTGTGCCCCTCTTTTCCACAGGTATAGCATTTAACTACGCCTCCTATGGCTCTTCCTCTTCCTCTACCTCTGGGAAAATAACTTCTCCCGCCATATTGTCCTTCTTTAGAACTTCCACTCTTCTCATGGTGACTATGCTGCTTGTCAGCTTCAGGTTTCGACTTCTGGAACTTTCTTTGTTGGTTCCTTTGCCTCTGCTTCGTTGGCTTTGCCTTCTGGCTAATTTTTCCTCAACTTTCAAGGCTGCTTGATAGGCATCCTCAACTATACTGACAGACATCATGTTGATTTCCTCTTGAATTTCATATCTCAACCCATTGATATATCTGGCTGTCTTCTCATCTTCATTCTCTTTCTGTCTAGCCCTTATGTTCAGTCGGTAAAATTCTTCAGTGTACTCCTTCACCGATAAACCTCTCTGTTTCAGGTTATGCAATCTTCTATAAAGATTGATCTGGTAATCCTTCGGGATAAACTTAGCTTTCAACTTAGCTACCATCCTATCCTAGCTTTTAATTTTCTGCTTACCATTTCTTCTGCGTTCGGCTTGCAGTTCATCCCACCATAACTCTACATGGCCTTTCAATCTCGTCACTGCATGCTTCACCATCTTGTCTTATTCGATATCTTCGTAATCGAAGTATTTGTCCATGGCACGTATCCAGTCTAGTAATTCTTCAACTTCCAGATTGCCTTCATACATAGGTACCTATATCCTCGCTCTGGCCCCTATCTTTGAAACAACTTTTATCAAGCGATCTTGTGTAGCATCCTCTACATCATGTGCTTCATATTCTGCTTCTTCTTTGCTTTCAGCTTCACTGACATCACCAACATCTGGTGCTCTTCTTTGTGTTGTCTCCATGGCATCTAATCTCATTCTGAGTCGCCTCATTTCTTCTTCAATCTTTGCATTCGCTCTGCGTCTTCTAGGCGACATGATTATACTGCGTCACCTACAACCAGAAGTTGAAAACTTCTTTAACACCACAAACGACACCAACGTTCCTCCTTTACCTTTGTTTGTTGTCTGCAAACAAACTCAAGCTTAGCTCTGATACCACCTGATGCAAACCCCCGACCCCAGTGGAGTCCGTGACCTTCCGGTCACTAGATCGTCCTCTGACTCTGAGCTGGAATAGCTCTTTTGGGTCCTCATTGGAACCCTATAAATTAGATCCATAAGTCCAAATCCGAACTCAACCAATTTTTACAAACGCCTGGCATGAGCTCTAACTCCGCACGACCAAAGGCCGTGACCACGCCCTGATACTACAAGGTGTTTCGCGTTTCATGGTTCGGGACTTCTTGAGGGAGCAACCTTCGAGTCTTCAACACCGAAAGTTGAAAAAGAGCTCAACGACGATTAGCCCCTGCTTAAATCTCGGTCCATGCGACCATTCGCCATGACCCCGCGCTTAAACCAAAAGGTGCTTTCGCGTATCGGTCTTTCCACTGTCAAGCGTCCCGTCCTTCTGCTACTCGGATCCTCAAATCCCAGTTGGGGCTCTAGCTAAGAGCTAGCCCTCTTCCCTTTGCTCACGATGTGACCTCCAACTAGGCCCAAGTCTCGACGCCTGTTCCTTTTGGCTTTTGCAGATCGTAGACCCACGAACAATGTTTCCTCCACTCCAAACTCCCGGTACCAAAAACTCGGAGACCTAGATCAACGGTCTAGATCTATCACAAATGAACAACTTGGATCAAAACTTGGCTTTCTCCTTTTTGGGATTTTCGCGGAATTGTCACCTCCCAATTCCTGAAATCGAAACGTCGAAGCCTCCTCCGGTGAGATCAACGTCTCAGATCTGTCCTAAACCAACAGTCCTGATTAAACCCCATCTATCTTCCTTTCGGGATTTCTGTGGAGTCTTCACCTCCCAACTCCCGACGTTCAAAACCCCGGTGGCTTCCAGATCTCTGCCACACGTCCTCTGAGATGGACGGTTCCAATCCTTTCGGCGATTCCTCCAAACGCTAACTACTCACCACGTGTCCCCTTAAATGGGCGGCTCTGATGGTTTTCGGAACTTAACAGGTCCTCCCCCTTGCTTATACGAGGGATTTAAACCTCCTGTGCCTTCTCTCAGATCCGATGGCAGTTGGTCCTCGACGCTAGATCTAACCTCTTGCACTTTGAAAGTTATGTGGATCCGTCGTTACTCCCCGTGCATGTTCACTTGATCCCACGGTCTGCGGCTATCTGCACTAGGTCTGACGGTCAGGATCCTTCACAGATCAACAACCAAGATCTTTATCGGCAATATCCTTTCGTGATTCTGGGGGAGTCTTCCCTCTTGATCCCCCGATAACGAAATGCCAGAACGGTCCTGTGGCACAAAGAGTTAAGGTCCGTGCTACTCCTGCGGATCCGATGGTTGTCGACTCTCTGCACTCGAAATCTGACGATGACAGTGCTCTTCCTCTTAGACTCACGCTCCCTCCAGACTTAGAAAATTTTCTAAGTGTCAAGGACTCTATCTTCAGTTCTCTTCTGCAGAAGATCTGTGCACAAAAGCACTCTCCTTCCTGAGCTTCGTCCTTTTTGAAGGCTCAACCTCCTACACACACCTTGCGTACAGGATCTTGAATAACTCAGATTCGAGGGATTTTCTTGAAACAAGAAATTGCCTTTCACCCACTTGGCGTTTGTCTTCCTGGTTCTTCGACGCTCAGTCGTTTCAAGGTCCTACGCACTCCTTGCGTCTAGACTCTTAAGTTTTTTGTGTTTTCTCTGAACCTCCCTTCCTGAATCGTTTTGTGATTCAATCAACGCACACCTTGCGTTGGGGAATGCACACCTTGCATACATGGTTCAGTAGAAGAACAACTAAAACTTATCCAGTCTTGTTATAGATTCATACAGTCACTCTCTTAATCATTCATACATAGAAAATGAACCGTAACTACTACACATACACAAAATAACATACATCCATTCATACTCAAGATGTGCGCTAGGTTAGCTTGACATCTTAGCTTGTTGAGAATACCAGGAGGTGCTCTAGGTTAGAGCGCACTAGGCTATTAATAAATTAGGTCAATCTCTTCACTTAAGGTGCCTCAACATGAGGGTTAGGGTTTCGTTGTTGCAGCAAAAACTTTGACTACAACTGCAACTGTAACTGAGCAAATTCTCCAAATCTATCTTCCAGCGGTTAGAGTATCCAAAGATAGTGTGGGTCCATAACCTGATAGAAATAATAGGTGTGCTCGTTTAACCATAGATAATATAGCAATATTGTCACCCAACCATAGGCCAAAACCACCCCCGAGCACCTTAACCTTGACAGAGAGAATAATTCTGGAAGCAAACCCTAGGTCCAAAAGCCAATCAAGGTAGCGTACCACTCTCCAGAGCTAGCGTACCAATCAGAAATTACAAACCATAACCAAGAGAAAGTCCAAGCCTAAAACCAAAAATACTAGTTGTAGTAGCTGCAACTGCAACTATTCTCCAGACTTGCGCACTTATTGGATTTCTGCAATTGCGAGTTGTGTGTGTACAAATTGGCTCTGACATCCCATATTTCTACTGTTCTTTCTTAGCTGTATGGGCCGACTTCTCTTTCAAGAGGCTAAATACTCAATATTAATTATTTTCTTTAGCTGACTTGTCTTCTAGGATTATGTCCAAGGCTTCAGGGTTTCTTCTTGCTTTCCGAAATATTCTATTCTTGTTAGGTTTACATGTGGAGGTTAATACCTCCCACAACTACCATAATATCAACACATACAAGTGTAAAAAACCTAAATAAAAGCCTTATTGAAATTTGTTGTGCAGTGTTGGACACAACTATAATCAATTGACTCCTGAATAACAACTAAATTAATATCATTGAATGTCATATAATGATATCACTTTGGTTTAAGATTTTCCTTTAAAGAAGTTTTGTCCCTTCAATATCAAAACTTTAAATGATTCTAGAAACCAAAAATAATGATGGAAATGATATTCATGAGGCATGTGGATTGATGAGATCGGGTAAAGCCCAACAAGATTCTATTGCAGCGAAACAAAATGGATTTGTTTGAGAGTGTGAAGTTGTTGCCTCAGAAGTTATAACCCAAATTGTCTTGTATTCTTTCAACTTTAAGCACAAGTGGTTACACTTGTAACTCAAGCTACTTGATCACTTTTCAACTCACAAGAGTTATTAGTGTGCATGTATGGAATCCGATAGTGTCATGGTAGATGTATTTGTTGCTCTAAGTATATCCTATATTACTTGTACTGGAAGGTCTCAATTGAGAACTTCAGGTAGTAAGGTAACTGAAATGTTTAACTTGTTGGGATAACAACTTGTACCAATATATGCAAGGGCACAATTCATAACTTCAAGCAGTGAGGTGACTGAAATGTTAAGCCATCCACCAAGGTTTCATCCATGATGTGCTCTGCCACTGTATAATTCATGGGTGATTTTGGTGGTATAAATACTCCTAAGTTGAGGAAAATTCACTCATTTTAGTGTTTGGCCCTAGAGACATGTTTCTTGAAGCAATTCTATACTCAAAAAAATTGAAAAACAAAACCCTTGCCTTGATATAAATCCATTGGCACCATCACCATGCAGAATGGACAACATGCACTTTTTCTTGACTTCAGACATGAACATATTGTCAAATGAGACATCAATAAAATGTTGTTGATTTGGGACATGGGGTGTTCTAAAATGAACCATCAATGACAGGTACTTGGTTTATGTGGAATTTTCTTGATAGGTAGTAGAAGTTGTATATAAATGATCATTTTTGACCACTTAGTGCCTGATTTCAAGAACAAAACTTTTATCAAATGAACCAGAGAATTATTGTAGCATTCATAGGGCACTATGTTGATGATACCTACCACAAAATATGGTTAAATGTGTTGATGATTTTGTAGCATCAAGAGGTATTCTCTAATTGACCTTGGTGTCAGACATGTGAGAATCTTTGTTGGCACTCACATTGCAATTTTATTTTGGTGAAAACCCCTTGTATATTTAGTCAGGGCTTGGTTGGGGCTTCACATCCACATGGAGGAATAAACAATTCTAATTTAATGTTGAGTTTAGTGAAGGGATCCTTAAAGTAAGTTAATGGCTTCTAAACTCACTTTAGACTTGTATAAAAAGAGAGGCAATGTGAGGATCATTGTGACATCTCATTGTGACATTATGGAGTTGACATAAGTGAGTGAACACTTATGCCAAGTAGAGATTGGGTGGCAATTTTAGCAAGAAATTTCTGCACTTTGGCAAATCCGGCCTAGGGTTTCTGGACATTTTTTTTCTTCTGTTTTTAGCCAAGGAGAGAAGACCACACGTGTGAGAATGAGAAAAAGGACATGTTGCAGGTGGGAGAAGAATTAGGCTGGATGTGTGACAACAACAAAAACAAGCCACACGTGTGGTACATACTATACGAACCACACGTGTGGACCGTACAATTGACGTTAGTAGACCATACAATACCATACAACTGACGTCAACATGCCGTACATTAGGGTTTGGACAAGTTTGCAAGTTGGAGGTTTTTCCATGATATTTTGCTGAATTTGTAATTTGTCAGAGGACTAGTTTTGTCCTTAGAAATTCTCAATCAAAAAATTTTTAGAACATAATTTTTTTTGTGTCTCGTGTGTATGGATGATTTCTCTCTGATCTTTGTGTTTCCGCTGTTGTAAATTTCTGTCATGATTTCAGTGTAAAATTGTTCAGTGATAACAATCCTAGTTTGATATTTGATGTCACTAATAAGTAATTTTTAGATCTGAAATTGAATGCATTGGATTTGTTGCATTGAAATTTGACATGGTATCAGATCATAGGCTCTAGAGAGAGAAAGGATCACCTTCTTGAGACATGTGGTTGCAGATTTGTTGCTGTAGATTTTTGTTCTTGATTGGACACAATGGTGGGCATTCTCAAAGTTGAGGACAGGTTGGAGGGGGCCACAAATTTTTGGGCCTAGAAGGCTAGGCTTCTTTTGCTCTTAGAAGAGTATGTTGAGATGGTGATTACAGATCCCAATGATCCACATGGAGTAGCAGCTCATCGAAAGAGAGAAGTGAAGCTCGAGCGAGTATTGTTGGATTCTGTGAAGGATCACTTGATTCCTCATATTTCTGAGAAGAAGACAACAAAAGAGATGTATGATGCCTTTGTGGGCTTGTACCAAAGCGTGGATGCAAATCGAAAGTTGATTTTGAGGCATCAATTCCGATCAGTTGAGATGTTCAGTTCAAATACAATTGCTACCTACCTCATGAGGATCAATCAAATTCATGATCAACTTGTAGCCATTGGTGAGGCAATTGATGACACATAATTGGTGAATATGGCATTGAATGGTTTTCTTAGGTCTTGGGAACCATTTGTGCACGGGAGAAGTTGCCACCATTTGACAAACTATGGGTTGTTTGCATATAGAAGGAGGCTTAGATAGAGTCTAGGAACAAGCAGAGAGGTAGTGATGATGAGAACCATGCCCTAGCTGCACATGCTAGAAAGGCAAAGGAAATGTTTCATGGAAGAAGAATACAGGGAGAGGGGCATCTCCATAACAGGGGAAGAAGAAGGACCTTAGCAAGGTTAAGTGATTTGCTTGCCATGAGTATGGCCACTATGTTTCACAATGTCCACAATGGAAGAAAGGGGGAAATAAGCAGTAGGCATCATCAACAGAGGTGGATGAGGTTGCATACATGCTTAAGAGGGAGTTCTTATTGGTCTTCGCCCTTTCTGGTGTAGTTTCTGGTAGTGGGACTTGGTTTGTGGATAGTGGAGCTACATGTCATATGACAGGAGCACAAGATTTGTTCGAGAGCTTTCACAGAGTCCAACTCAAATCTGTATGTGGAATTTGGTACAGGGACCAAACATGTAGTACAGGGATTTAGAACAATGTCATTCTGAATGGAGTCAGGAGATGTGTTGAGGGTGACAAATGTGTTATGGGTGCCAAAACTCATGAAGAGTGTGCTCTTAGTCTCAACGATTGAGGAGAAGGGCTACAAGGTTTTGTTTTGAGATGGATAGGCGTTGATCATGCCGAAAGGATCTAGTTCAGACACAATAAGGAGTAGGTAACAATAAAGGTTGTGCAACTCGAAGGGAGTCAACCTTCAGGATCCGGTGCGAAGGAGCAACCTTCCAAGTCTGTCAAGAGGAAGTTAGACTTTAGAGAGAGTCAAAAGGCTCAGAGGGAGAGTCAACTGTCCGGAGGAAGTCAACCTTCATGTTCAGGTGGGAGAGAGGAGTCTTCCAAGACTTTCAAGAAAGTGTTATGGGTTGAGGCAGGATGCTCAGAAGCGGGAGGCTTCTAGGAGCAGGGTGTCTTCCAA
>SNQJ01S0010118.1:143287-160154 GCA_010110895.2 Picea sitchensis | reverse complement strand
GAATTCTTGGAGTGAAAGTGTGTGGGAAACAAAGAACAGTTGGAAGGGACCTTACGAAATCAAGGCCATGGTTGTAATCTCTCTTTCACATTTAATATGATACATTAATATGATTCTTTCCTATAAAGCTAGTTGTGTTTTATTGTATGATTCCTTGATCACATACTTAGGTTTATATTGAGTTTATGCTATTACTATCACTTTGGTTGGTTTGTGTTGTCTTGGTCTTGACTACACGAGAGCACTGGAGTGAAGCGAGAGAAACAAAGACCCTAGGAAGCGATAATAAGGTATGTCATTTGTTCTTGCCTCCTAGTTAATTCAATATCTAAACTTAAGGAAAGCGTCATGTTCTGGTGTGTTTTGTTCTAGATCTAGGTGGATCTAGGGAGATCGGTTTGTGTCCGCACTTACAGATTTATCCAATAACAACTTCCCCGAATAAAAAATGAATTGTTCCTTGACTATGAAGTACAAAATATAAATAATTATATGGGAAATGCTTGTCGTGGATGCCTGTCCCGTTATTCTTGTAAACAACCAAGCAATTTCCTAGAATGGATTTCTAAAGGAACTTACCTGAAACTTTGTGATATTTTCATGAACTATTGTTGGGTCTTCGAGGAACTCGACTAAGATGTCCAACCCATTATCATGTTTTTCTAGGAACTGCTTGCAGTCTTGTCCTTTGAAGGTCAATTTTGGCTCTGACAATTTTAACATCTTGCGGAAGACCTAAGGTGACAAAGAAACATGAGAATGGTCGCACAGTGTAATAATTCTTTGAATTGGAATATATTTTTCGGTGCACCAAGAGACCACCTCCTTACAATCAAAAACCTTAGGGATGCAGCCTGAATGAGCTTCCAAAGGTCCAAATCACTTCGTTCTGGGTGGAATGAGATGAATAGTAAAAGTATGCCCTGGACCACTAGAAGTTTTGGTCCCGATGTCCGAAGATATTTACTGTATCTCCACAAAACTGCTGTCGACCTGCTGCCATAAGTTTACAAGAACATTTGTTTGCTCTAGAAGATGAATGAAATGAAAAGTTGGAAGGGATAATATAACATTTCACAAATATTGGTCCAATGTGTGTGAATGAGAGATCCCCTCGAGACTTTTGCTCATTAATGAAAATTTCGACGGCTATTGCATGATGCACTGTTAACATTAAAGACTAGTAATTGCATACATAGAAGTGCGAACATGGAGGATACGACAATGAGAGAATAATCATTGTAGATTTCTTGAATGGGCTAACGCGATGACCCATGTTTGATATGAACAATCGGAAGGGACAATATAACTCTCCGCAGATCTTGGTGTAATGCGTAATAATGGGAGATCTCCTTGAGCATTTCGCTTGTTAATGATAATGTTGAAGGTTCCTACATGGTGAGTTGTTAGTATGAAAGGTTTCTAATTGCATATTAATAAAGAAGTACGGAGGTCGCAGAGACGAGAAAAAGAAGCTTCAAAATAGGGGTACAAGGTACAACTGTTCGAGGTGAGGGCGTGAGGGTCAAATTGTACGTCTCAGAACTTTTTAAGTGCAATACGCATAACACCGAAGAGGGTATGATAGGACATTCCAGAGGGAAATTTGTATATCACGGAAGTCCAGGTAATGTTTGCAGGACACATATCAATGGAAGTGAAAATGTGAGCCTACTTATCTAGGAACTTGCAATCGAAAAAAAGTGGCTAAAGTATGGAATAGAGAAACGGCTGGGCGGATTCGTTTTCGCTAATATATTGAAACTTGTAATATATATCCCATAAAGAGAAAATAAGAGAAGATAAATTAATTTAAATTCTACGAGTCGATCTTTAATTAAATTTCACTGTCTCGTCTACGCTTTTGATTTTTAATGGCGGTCAGTATGGATGTTGCATGATGAACTATTGGCAGTAAACCTTGGTTGGGCACAGTAAACCGTTCCTAAGAATTGGAGATTTCGTGAACCTACCAACCTGAGGAACCACGAAAGAGATTCCATGAAATGGGCAAGTATGGAAAGCTGTTGGATGGGCCTTAGAATCAGGGAAACAATGGTTCCCTAGGAGATGTGACTTCCCAAAGGTCAAATTGTATGTTTTGGGACTTGAATGCAAAATGTGTACCACGAAAGAGAGGATGGTTGTTGAGATCCAGTTTTGTCATACTTTCCACCATACAAATACACTCATCATTACACCTTCTCCCTGCATTTTTTCACTAATATATCCCTAATTACACCATAAACCTCCATTATCTCTTGTTATTCATCCTATGTGGTTAATACACAATTTTCCATATTTTTAGTGATTAAAAGGATGATTATACAATAGTTTTGTCAATGATGGTTTAATCCTATGTTTATATGTCCAAGCAAAATATTCTGTATTGTTCAAGTTCTGGTATATGCACTGTCCATGTTCTGATACATGTACTGTTCTTGTTCTGGTACTCGCATTGCAGGTCATTTGGTACTCCAAGTCATCCGGTACCAGAAGGTTCTACAGTCAACCGGTACCTGCAAAGTCATATGGTACCCATACTCCATGTCATATGGTACCCATACTCTATGTCATCTAGTACTCATTTCCTCCGGTACCAATACTGCGCTCATTCGATACTCCAAGTCATCCGGTATCAGAAGGTTCTACAAGTCATCTGGTAGTCACACTCCATGTCATCCGGTACCCACACTCCATGTCATACGGTACTCACACTCCATATCATTGGGTACTCACAATTCAACACATCTAGTACCAGAATGTTCCAGAAACCATCCGGTACCAGAATGCTCCAGGTCATCCGGTACCAACATCAACAACAATACGGTACTAGAAATAATTCAAAATTTTGGAAAACTTCTAGAGGAAAATCGGGTACATGGGTTTTGTCCAAAATGATGTTTTCATGCAGACATGTGAGACCAAATTCATCCATATTGCACGTGTGGACCTCCATCTCAGGGGGAATGATTCTGCCAAAATTAGCAACAAAACTCAAACTGCCAACTTGCGCCTTGATGTCCGTGCACATGGGAGCATATATTGCAAAACTGAAAAAATAGGTTTTTAGAAATATCATCTAGCTACAGAACCCAAAAACTTTTTTCTAAATTTTGAATTGGTTGGGAAGATATAGGTGGATCCATAACTTGAATCTGCCCAAATTGCAATAAAACCCAAATTTTTAAGGATTTTATCTAAAAATGTAATATTTGAAATCTGAGCATTGGGATTCAGTCCCATCCACTCCTCAATGATTATTCATGTATAAATAAGCCTCATAGGTCTATGAGAAGGACCCAATTAGTTTTCATGAAGTTTTTGTATGTAAGAGGTTTGATATTATATGAGAAAGTGTGGAGCTATTGCTTTGTAATTAAGGAGCTGATATTTTTATAAAATGAAAATTATTGGTTGTTGAAGACATCCTACATCTTTCAGATCTGAATTAGTCTTTCAGGAGCATGCCTAGGTCGGGTAGGGCCCCTCGATCTGGGTATGTCCCTATTGTTATTTATTCTATTAATTAGTTTATGAATTTGATTGATTTAATTTCCATACGTTGTGTGCTTCTATTATGTAATTTGGTTTTATTTTGCAATTGGTTTTCATTAGAAAACTCAAATTAATACTCTCCCACTCAAGACATCATCATACTACATTCAATTTAGATTGTATTCCTTTTTATATGCTTTCAATCCACATGTTTTCTGTAATGCTCTGTCTTTGTATTTAACACTCATTTGATCAGTGAAATTCTGCCCCATGACTTGCTTTAATTTCATCCCTCTTATCCACTATCACACCTATTTCAATCGCCCATTCAATTCCATTAATCACTCTCTTATTTTCCTCACTTTACTTATCGAAGTGTCTCTTTCAAACCTCGTTCCAAAACCCTCGTTGCATTTTTTAACTGTGTCAAAATCTGTTCAACAGAGCATTAGTATTCAGTTGAGTATTCAAATTAATTCTTTAAAAGAAAAACACACAAAAACACATAATTAATTCTGCATGTATTATTTAAGAGGAAAGAAAAATACAGGGTGCACATTCTTCCTTCATTTTCTGCACTCATAATTGATACATTGTCACATAACATTTCGTTGCATAGAGGACTCATCCATTTCCTTTCACTACTCCTTCACTCCTTGTGTGGTTGAATATGCCTAAGTCTTACAATCCAAACGACTATCAACACAAGGTTCCATTTCACTTTCTTTATTTACATTCAATCACTCGTGCTCTATGCATACATCATTCCTTTTAAACATTCTTTGTTAACTTTTATATTGAAGATTTGACTTCCAAAGAATGTTCATTTTTAAACTGTTTTACATCCAATCCTCTTTAATATAGAATTGACACTTGCATCTCATTTCATAAGCATTTAATTTGTGTTTATTTCTTCATTTTAGCTCATTCTTCACCAAACTTCTTCATTATGTTTGATGTATTTAGTTGAGGAGAGATCTCAAGTTTAGGATGTGTGATTTTACATTTTCTTGATATTTCTAAAGTTTAAGTTTGGATTGCTTTAAGAATTATTTTTGTTCTTAGTCAATTTTGTTTTTTCATTGCTTTGTACTAGTTTACACTTATTTTTGCACTAATTTCCTCTCTTGTTTTTGTTATTAATGAATGCTTTTGTTATCATTTTGTAGGATAGAATTTAATCTTCCCATTTTAGGATAGATCTTTGCAATAAATTGTTGATCACATAGTTTTGTTTTAGTATTTCATTTTGTTTGGCTTCTTATTGCAAACTTGTAGCTTCAAACACCAATAGACAGATTAAAGGTCTAACTCATGAGACATGGCCTCCCCATGTTGGAATTCTTCCTAAGGTGTTAGTTTCTATTGTGAATTTCATTTCTGTTTGCTTGTTTCTTTTATTGCATTTAAGTGTGGATCCACTATAGGAAATAATCATTGAAGGAAAAAAAACTTGAGTAAGCTACTCACGATTAATCACACAAACATCACCCCGAGTGCCTGAAAGACTATGATCTAAGCCTTTATAGCACTAAGTATTCCTACATCCCAATGATGACTCCTTAGTGTTAATTTATTGCAGTGTGGGTTTGAAAATTATTTTCCCGACTTTAGATTAAGCTAGACTAGGCTTTAATCTTGCGTTTCCTGCGCCTGCACCTCGAAGCTTATGAGCCCCGATTGATAATTAAATGTGGGAATTGATAGTGCATATATTTATCCCCAACAATGGTCATTAATGACATGTTTAAATTTAATTCACAATGAAGTTCTAGCATTAAATATTACCAATTGCATTTCCAAATAGTAGGAAGGTGGCGAGGACAGAGAACAACAAGTAAGGAATGGATAATTATCGAAAGCGGTTGGCGATGCTTCGAAATAGGGATACAAGATACATCCAATAGAGGTGAGGGCCCAAGGGTCAAATTGTATCTCTCGGAAATGATGATGCTTTCCTGTGGACAAACTGTATATCATAGAACTCTGAGTACTACTTGCTAGTCATGGACCATTGGAAACATAATCCTTAGCTCGCCAGTCCAGGAACCTGCAATCGAAAAAATGTCTAAGTATGAAACAGGGATACGCAGTAAATGTACAATGTCATGGAAATAAAACCAACTTGAGGCTAAGTATTGAAAGGAATGACAGATGGTTGGGATCGTGACGGGGCATTCCACCAGACAAATTGTATATCACGGAACTCCGGGAACTGTTTGCAAATTACAGAATATTCCAAACACAATTTTGAGGCCGTCAATCGGGGAACTCGCAATCGAAAAAGTGTCCAAATATGTAATAGTGAAACGTTGGCCCAGAGTTGTTTTCGCTAATATATTGAAATTTTAGCTGACAAGATCTTCTTTGCATGTTTCTTGAGAATTTCTACAGGGATGGTTAGTCCTCGAGACTTTGGCTTATTAATTACGATCCTTACGGTTGTTGCATGATGGTGTTTTAGTATTAAACCTTTGGTTTTGTATATTTGGAAATAAGTATGAGGATGGACGAAATAGGAAACAATGACTAAGAATTGGAGATTTCGTGAACCCGTCAACACAAGGATCCAAAATAGGGTGAGAAGGTCTCCCCAGAAGACGTGAGGCCCCGACGGTCAAATTGTATCACTCAAAACATTTGAATGCATAATCTATAACACGGAAGAGGGGACGATGTCAGAATTCGGTAGTCACTTTGTATATTGCGGAGGGCCGGATGCCAACTGTTTCATACTAGTGTGTTCAGTGGTCATTAGTAAGAGCATAACTAATGTATATTAGGAAGGAATTGGAGTTACTGGGGATGGAAGGAAGTGACAGATACTTTGAAACATTTGTTAACCATGGTAGAGTGAAGCTTGCGAGTTCGAGGAGTCCACGGTGGAATTGTAGATCACGAAAGTTTTGAGTGCAAGATGTATATTAGGGAACAAGAAGCAGTAGAGTTTGAAAGCGCCAACCCGACAACTACAACCATAAAATTGGCTAAGTATGGAAAGGAACAATGGTCGGTCGGATTCGTCATGTGAGGATATAGATGGAGATGAAGATATGTCAGCCCACCAATGATGGAACTCGCAATCATAGAAAGGCGACTAAGTATATAACCATAAAGCGATAATACATGGGAATAAGAAAAGGGAAAAAGGGATAAGGAGTTTATGGTGGAATTGTAGATCAAATTTTTTTTGAGTGCAATATGTATATCACGGAACAAGAAGCAACAAAATTCAAAAGTGCCAACCCGAAACAGTGACTAAGAATTGGAGATTTTGTGAACCCGTCAACACGAGGATCCAAAATAGCCTGACAAGGTCTTCCTAGAAGACGTGATCCTCCGACGGTCAAATTGTATTGCTCAGAACATTTGAATTCATAATATGTAACACGGAAGAGGGGACGATGTCAGAATCTGGTAGTCAATTTGTATATTGCGGAGGGTTGGATGCCAACTGTTTTGTACCAATGTGTTCAGTTGTCACTAGTAAGAGAATAACTAATGTATATTAGGAAGGAAAGGAAGTTAGTGGGGATGGAAGACAATGACAAATACTTTGAAACATTTGTGAACCATGGTAGAGTGAAGCTTGCGAGTTCGAGGGGTCCATGGTGGAATTGTAGATCACGAAAGTTTTGAGTGCAATATGTATATCACGGAACATGAAGCAACAGAGTTCGAAAGCGCCAACCCGACAAATGTAGCCATAAAATTGGCTAAGTATGGAAATGAACATTTATCGGTCGGATTCATCATGTGAGGATATAGATGGAGATGAAGATATGTCAACCCACCAACGCTGGAACCAGAATAAGAATTGGAGATTTCGTGAACCTGTCAACACGAGGATCCAAAATAGGCTTATAAGTTCTCCCTAGAAGACGTGAGGCCCCGACGGTCAAATTGTATCGCTGAGAACATTTGAATGCATAATATGTAACATGGAAAAGGGGACGATGTCAGAATTTGGTAGTCAATTTGTATATTGTGAAGGGTCGGATGTCAACTGTTTCGTATCAGTGTGTCCATTTGTCACTAGTAAGAGCATAACTAATGTATATTAGGAAGGATGGGGAGTTAATGGGGATGGAAGGAAGCGAAAGACACTTTGAAACATTTGTGAACCATGGTAGAGTGAAGCTTGCGAGTTCGAGGAGTCTGCGGTGGAATTGTAGATCACGGAAGTTTTGAGTGCAAGATGTATATCACGGAACAAGAAGTAGCAGAGTTCGAAAGTGCCAACCCGACAACCACAGACATAAAATTGGCTAAGTATGGAAAGGAACAATGGTCGGTCGGATTTGTCATGTGAGGATATATATGGAGATGAAGATATGTTAGCCCGCCAACACTGGAACCCATGATCATAGAAATCTGACTAAGTATATAACTAGAAAGCGATAATACACAGGAAGAAGAAAAGGGAAAAAGGGCTAAGGAGTCCGCAATGGAATTGTAGATCATGAAAATTTTGAGTGTAAGATGTATATCACGGAACAAGAAGTAGCAGAGTTCAAAAGCGCCAACCCAACAACCGTGGGCATAAAATTGGCTAATTATGGAAAGGAACAACGGTCGGTCGGATTCGACATGTGAGGATATAGATGGAGATGAATATATGTCAGCCCGCCAACGCTGGAACCCGCGATCATAGAAAGGCGACTAAGTATATAAATAGAAAGCGATAATACACGGGAAGAAGACAAGGGAAAAAGGGATAAGTATCTCACAGAAGAACATCTACTGTTTGTTTATTAATGCCAATCCTTTCGAACCCCTGGTGAGTTCTCACTAGTAAAGGCATAAATTGTAGATCACAAAATTTATTTGGGTGCAAGATGTATATGACGGAACAAGGGACATAAGTGTTGGATACCGCAAGCCTGGGACCCGATGATCAGATAATTGGCTAAGAATTGAAAGGGACCATGGTCGATCGGGCTCATGGTGTGAATATATAGATAAAGAGTTGCCAAGTTGTGAATCCATGAGGCCGTGATCATATAGTTGTGACTAAATATATAACCACAAAAGGATAATAGAGGGGGGGAAAAGAGAAAAATTAAGAGTTTTTATACATTCCCGCGGACAAATTGTATATTGTGGAACTTTGGGCACTATTTGCAACTCACGGAAGATTGGAAACACAATTTTGAGGCCGTCAATCGAGGAACCCACAATTGAAAAAGTGTCCAAGTATGGAACACAAAAACGCTGGCTGGGACTTGTTTTCGCTAATATATTGAAAATTGTAATAGCTTAGCCATTACCTGGCAAGATCTTCTTTGCATGTTTCTAGACAAGTTCTGTAGGGATGGTTGGTTCTCGAGACTTTTTCTTATTAATGACGGTCTTTATGGTTGTTGCATGGTGCTGTTTTAGCAACCCGGTAACTGTAGGCATAAAATTGGCTAAGTATGGAAAGGAACAATGGTCGGTCGGATTTGTCATATGAGGATATAGATGGAGATGAAGATATGTTAGCTTGACAATGATGGAACCCGTGATCATAGAAAGGTGACTAAGTATATAACTAGAAAGCGATAATACACTGGAAGAAGACAAGGGAAAAAGGGCTAAGTATCTCACAGAAGAACATCTACTGTTTGTTTATTAATGCCAATCCTTTCGAACCCCTGGTGAGTTCTCACTAGTAAAGGAATAGATTGCAGATCATGAAAATTCTTTGGGTGCAAGATGTATATGACGAAACATGGGACATAAGTGTTGGATACCGCAAACTTAGGACCTGGTGATCAGATAGATGACTAAGTATTGAAAGGGACCATGGTCGGTCGGGCTCATGGTGTGAAGATATAGATAAAGAGTTGCCAATTTGTGAATCCATGAGGCCGTGATCATATAGTTGCAACTAAATATAGAACCAAAAAGGGATAATAGAGGGGGGGAAAAGAGAAAAATTAAGTGTTTTTATACATTCTTGCAGACAAATTGTATATTGCAGAACTCCAAGCACTATTTGCAACTCATTGAACATTCAAAACATAATTTTGAGGCCGTCAATCCGGGAACCCGCAATCGAAAAAGTGTCCAAGTATGGAACATGGAAATGCTGTCTAGGACTTGTTTTCGCTAATATATTGAATTTTTTAATAGCTTTGCCATTACTTGGCAAGATCTTCTTTGCATGTTTCTGGACAAGTTCTTTAGGGATGGTTGGTTCTTGAGACTTTTGCTTATTAATGACAATCTTTACGGTTGTTGCATAATGTCGTTTTAGTATTAAACCTTTGGTGTTGCATATTTGGAAAGAAGTACGAGGATGGATAGAACAGGAAACAATGACTAGGAGTTAGAGATTTCGTGAACCTGCCAACGTGAGGATCCAAAATAGGGTGACAAGGTTTCCCCAGAAGATGCAAGGCCTCAATGGCCAAATAACGATGTTGGAGTCCGATAGTCAATTTGTATATGACGGAGGACCAGGTGCCAATTCTTTCATACTAGTGTGTTTAGTTGTCACTAGTAAGAGCATAGTTAATGTATATTAGGAAGGATGTGAAGTTGGTGGGGAAGGAAGGAATCGACATATACTTTGAGTGAATTTAATGTATACGAGGATACCGCAGTGGAATTGTAGATCATGAAAGTTTTAAGTGCAATATGTATATCACAAAACAATAAGAAACCGAGTTCATAAGCGCCAACCTGGCAACCATGGCCATAAAATTGGCTAAGTATGGAAAGGAGCAACGGTCGATCAGATTCGTCATGTGAGGATATAGATGGAGATGAATATATGTTAGCCTGCCAACCCTGGAACCATATATCATAGAAAGGTCACTAATTATATAACCATAAAGAGATAATGGATGGGAAGAAGAAAAGGCGAGTTTGTATGTGCCAACTTGACAAGCGCGGCCATAAAATTGACTAATTATGGAAAGTAACAACGATCGACCGGATTCGTCATGTGAGGATATATATGGAGATGAAGATATGTCATCCCACCAACCCTGCAACCCACGATCATAGAAATATGACTAAGTATATAACCATAAAGTGATAATGGACGAGAAGAATAAAAGGGGAAAAGGGATAAGTATCTGACAGTAGAAAATCCATTTTTTCTTTTATTAATGCCAATGTTTTCGACAAGTTTTTATATTTATTCCAATAGTACTCATATTAGTATATATGCATAGATATTATCAAATAGAAGAAGCTGCAATATATGCAAGATATTGAACATGAACATGGCGTCAACACTTGAGTTTCCTTGTTGTAATTCGTTAATTCATTCTATTTACGGGACCCGAAGAATGAAAGCAAGACGTGTCCTCCAATTTCTTTCTTTAAGTATAGGGACGACGCCACATAAGTATGGGCTATGACAAATTATTCTTCCATGTAAAATGTAAGGAAAAAAACAAAGTATCCTTTATTTAAATTGAAGTATTGGGCAACAGAAAGAAAAGCTTGCCGTCCATGTTTAACAACACATAGAAAAAAAGGTACAAAATAAAATGAAAAGTAATACCAGAGATTGGAAAACAACATATAAAAAATAAAACTGCAAATACTCTATATTCAAATAGGATGGGTTACAAAATACAGTTGATATTATTTGCCACAATGATTAAGATTTGGACTGCCTCCAACCAATAAAAAATATGTACAATAATGAAGCTTGTTGACAGTATTCTTGACGATCAAATCCTTGATTTGTAAAAAACAACAAGTTGAATATCAATTTTGGGTCTTGGACTTAATTGGTGCTACCAACTAGATCTATCCTAGTTTTTTGAATATCTTGTCTCTTCTATATATGGCCTACTTCATTGGCTGGTTATTCAACATTCCATTCTTTGTTAAGTATTAATTTCCCTTTGCCATCGAAAACTTGGGGTTTAAGGTGCCTTCCTTGTAATGTTCCTAACCATTGACATCCAAGACAACTTAGAAATATGATTCAGGCCCAATTCAAAGTCGAGGGAGTCGTTTTATGTGACGTTAGTTATGGGGGAAACAAATCATGTTAGGCAAAAAAAGCCGAGACAAAAAAAAAATTCAAGTATGTTGTGACTGCTATTCTCTCTGTATTCGATCATCTGTTTGGTTGAAAATCCTGCCTAAAGATTTGTATGTTGAACTTCTTTATTTTATTACCGGAAATGGGAAGGAATGTCCAATCCAACTGCAAAATTTTCTTCTATTTAAGTACATGACTTCTTCTGATAGCACAGGTTTGGCAATTGTATCAAATGTTGTAGATCACATCAGAATATATATTTCGTCGTAGGGGTGGCAGAGATGGTGGCCCACAGAAAGGGCTGGAATGTTCGGAGGTGATGCCAAATATTACTCCATGCCTGAATACACTCAGTAGGAAATTATAAAATTGGATACCAACCAACATGAGAAAATGTATGGGTGTTTGAATCGATATTCTGAAATTACAAAACGTTTTATGCCAAAGTTGTAACATAATTGACAGACAATCAATTTCTATGTCAAATAGTGTTGAGCAACCTCTGGATGCAGAAAGAGACTCGCCATACAATCACCGTCAGGCATCCACATAGGTGGTGACCCCAGGGTCTAGATAGATTTGGTCTCAGACATTGACATTGGTGGTGGAAATGGGAACAGTGCTACTGACTGCACTGTGACAATGCGGTGAACAAGCAAGGCTGTCATTGTTAAAGTACTTAAACTGTAGAATTGCCAGACCTGCAAAGAACATCGAATTTAGTGTTGATTTCCCACGAAATCTACAATGTTGGTTTGAGTCCATAAATCTTTGGATGTTGGGTGTCTTGTGCGATAATGACCTTGACATTAGGCACATGACATAAATCTATTATCTGACATTGCAGTGTTAATTCAATTTCCATAGTGGATGACGGCTCAATTGCATTGGCACAAACAATATTAATTTTATGATTACTTAACATCCTTGAAGGACGTGAAGTGTGGCAGGCCTGTTTACATACGAAACAATGACAAAGACTCTCGAAGCATGCAAGAATAAAGAAAAAATCACACATAGTAATCACCCATAGTAATATCCTAGAGAATGTATTTATAGGAAAAAATTTGGATATGCTAGCATATCAAACATTGGGATTTTTTTTATTATCAAATATCGCACAAACTGCAACAGAAGAAATTCATTTCCCCATCCAACGCAAGGGAAACAACAGGAAGATTGACATTAGGTTGAAACAGATCTGGAAACACACCACTACATTAAGGTCTCTTCTAAAGAATGAAATAAGATGATTACATGAAGGTGGTAGTAAAAGGTGATTTTCAGAAACCAAATCATCACTTGAACACGCGAAACCTCTTGCAGAAGGTGGTAGTATAAAATAATCCTTAGAAAATGTTGCAAAGTCCATAATCCAATTATATGCGTAGGAGTAGTAAAACAAAAAAAAGTGCAGTACCGATAGATAGTTGATTGTATGTGGAGTTTGTAACTACATCCAGAGGACAATGAACAAAAATTGACAAAGAACATTGCTTTCTTTCAAGTCTGTTACCACACCCAGAAGTAGATCAAGAAAATTTTAAATAGAAACTTATGTAGTTTTAGTATGTCATTTTATCCACCCATACAGTTTTTGTTACTCGCTTCTGGGTACATTTGTGAATGGAGTGATATTTCGCGTCATTTCTGAACATCACACACCATTTTGCAAGCCACAGTAAGTGCAAATCCCCTGACAAAGATAAATTCTTCTGTGCTCTGTAGAATTCGATACACTTGCCAAATCTATGTTGTTGGAAGAAACTATATACTTCAACGAAGGAGTATTTTTCACGTGACCTGAAAATCCATTCCAACTCCCAGAAGAAAACAAAGAAGATCAAAAAAAAAATATCCAGGCAAGCTTTTCAACCAACCAAAGCATCGAATATAGGGAGAACACCAACCATAATATACTTGTTTTTTTTTTCCCCTGTCTGAGTTTCTATTGGATAACGGAGTTTTTTTTGGCTCAAAGCTCATGTCACATAAAACCAATCTCTCTTCTTTCATTTGGGCCTCAATGGCATCTCTAAGTTGTCTTACATGTCCATGACCATGAACATTAGAACGAAGGCACCCTAAAGCCCAACTTTTTGATGATAGAGAGAAATGGAAATAAGTATTTAAAAGAAATGTTGGAGGATGACAATATGATCTTCCATAGATTTTGGGTTAATTCGTCTTAATGATAGATGCTCTTGATATTTTCTCTTATTAATTCCAATCTTTTTGAATATGTGTGCTGAATAGTGACTAATATCACGTATTAATATTCCCATATCCGAGCAGATTCTCAAATCTGACAACATCTAACATATGCACAATATTAAAGAGGGACATGACGTCAAGGCCTCTGTGGATGACATGTTCGTGGATGGCAGTGAGGTAGTACACTATTGCATTGTTACTATGATGAAACCTTTAAAAAACTAAAAGAGCCAATATTTTTTTTTTGCAAATTCAAAATGGAGGCAAAATAAATTACCAGATCCCATAATATTCGCCTGTCTATGCATTTTAATGTGAGATGTCCTCGAGCTTTCCTCTTATTAAAGACAATATTTTCGAACCTGTTTGGTCGGTTGTCACTTTTGAAAGAATAATTAATGTCCATTGGGAAGGGTAGAAGGTAGTAGGGATGGAGGGAAGTGACAAATGCTTTTAAAATTTTCTGAACCTGGGAAGGCGTGAACCCACGAAACTTTGAAAAATAGACTAAGTATGGAAAGCCAGGTTGGACAAAAAAACTCATGGTAGGCAGAGGCAGGGTTGTGAGTTCGAGGAGTGCGGGGTCTAATTGTAGAACACAAAATTTTTGTGTGCAAGATGTATACACTGAACACAAGTTACCATAGTTTGATAGAACCTATCTGCGAAGCCACGTTCATAAAATTGGGTAAGTATGAAACCGAATGACGGTTGGTCGGAATCATGATGTGAAAATATAGATGGAGATAACCATTTTTTAGTTCGCCACACCGGGAACCCGCGAGAACAGAAATGTGAGAAAGTATAGAACCAGAAACACATAATAGAGCGGAAGAACAAAAGGTAAAAAATGGAGAAGTTTACAAGAGGAAAAAAAAGGAGAGAATAACTATATCACTCAGACATCAACACTTACTCTCATAAATATGAAACAATAGTAAGACATAAACCATGGAAAAAGCATTGCCAACTACGAAATATAGTTGGATCCCGACAAACTCCAGTTGAAGCTGTAAGAGATGCAATTTAGATCGACTGCAAAATTTTGTATGTTATTTTATATTAATAGTATTTTATGGGGAGCCAACTGCAAAACAATGTAACAATAGATCCAACTATAGATGCAACACCCCAACATTGTAAACCTTAGGAAAACAAGAGCAAGCAACAAATAACAACCCAGTTAAGAAGCACCAAAAGGCCCAACTGCAGCCGCAGGACCTAAACCCTGCAAAGTCGAATCAAACAACAATAAACAACATCCAACGAACAAAGAAGCAAGCACTAACCAGTCGACCAGGAATTTTGCAGTTCCAATCGCGGTTGGAGAAACCCAAATGTGAAAATTGCAACAAGACGAACAAACAAACAAGAATAACAACAATAGGCAAATAAGAAATCAGTGGAGATGCAAGAAGCAAACATGAACCAATAAACCAACAATGTTGTTGAAGTACAATATTGCCCAAATTGACTACAAAGAACATTGCATATAAAAAAAAAATGGAAGAAAATGTATTGTAACAAGCTTGCTAAGTAAACATTCAAAGCTGGGAAGCTTGTTAGGTAAACACTTAAGTATGTCAGAAATGGTCTGTAAACATTTAAGAAAGAATGCAGACTGGCAGGTCTCTAACGTACCAATTTTTTATTATTATAATTTATGTAACAATAGTTCAAACAGTAGAGAATGTATTCAAAGGACAAACTTTGGATATGCTAGCATATCAAACATTGGGATAAATTCAGCTCGTAGAAAATGCTAAGACAAACATTCGAACTAATGCTAGCATTAATACACCTTCAAGCAATGCATAAGAAAAATATATGATTCAAAGAGACTGTAGACGATAAAAAAGTTTGGATATGCTAACATATAAAACATTGGTAATAGCGAAGACGATAATAAGACCTCCAATCTGTTATCCAATCGGATCATTACATACATGGTATTTTTTATTATATTAAAATCAATGTTTTTAGTTCCCTAGCTCCAACAATAGATATTATGCAAATATTTGTGGTCAAAGGACAAACAAATATGAAGCTAACGAATTATCGATAGCTATAGTCCCTCTATGCCAATGACAGGGACTAATAAGGGCCATTTTGCATTGTTGTATGTAAAATTTGATGAAAATGATGCATGTGTTCGTATATGTGTTGTAATAATTTTTTTATGTAAAAGAATTGTTGTGATGCAAAATGTGAAAGAAAGGAAATGATGCACAATTAAGTTTTGTATCATTTTGTTCATGCATTTTTGTTCTAAGTGTCTTTCAAGTCATTTTCTTTTTTAATTCGTTTCATATTTTCCTTGTATGGAACTTGTGTAGACTTGATGCTTGAAGATTGTGGAGAGAATATAGGTCTAGTGGAGATATTTTGGTTCTTCCATTGGATCAAATGTAAAAAAATACCACTATTTAGTTTTTCCCAAATCTTTTCTTCCCATTTGTACAATAGTTTACTATGTTTAGGATGATTTTTTTTTTTGTTTTGTTTTGTTTTGGGGGTTTGGTATTGATTGAGGGAATGATATTTGAGAGTAGGTTTTGATATTTTAGGAAAATAATTGTAGATATGTGTTTTGTAGGAAGGTTTTGTGAATTTAGGGTCATATTTTCTTTGGGTATGGTTTTACTAGTAAAAAAATAGTATAAATTAAGCAAAAAATGAAAATCAATGTAGGGGTGTAGAGGATTGGTCTTATCTCTTCCTCCTCTTTTTCTTATCTTTCTTTCTTTTCCACAATTTCCCTAGTTATTCCTCATTCCTCTTCTACTTTTTCTTCTACTCCTCCATGTTGTATTCTCCTCCTCCTTCCTTTTTCTTTCTCTCCTTCCTCCTCCTCTTGTTTTCCCAATCCTCCTTCCTCCTCCTTTTCTCCCCATTCTTCCTTTTCTACTTCCTTATTATTCCTCTTAATCCTCTTTCCTCCTCCCCCCTGCCCCTAAATCCTGCTTCCTCTTCCACTTAATCTTATCATTATCCGTCTTTGTTCACTACAAGGAGAACACCTTGTAGCAGAGGTTTTTATAGAACATACTTGAGAAAACTATCCCTTCTTTGTTTATAGTGGAGGTTGTTTGGAGAGGTGGGTGACCAGAGGTTTTCTTAGCGATTCAATTGTAAGGTAAAAATCCATCGATGCACATACAC
>SNQJ01S0010118.1:116710-133567 GCA_010110895.2 Picea sitchensis | reverse complement strand
CAACCATGCAGATATCTTTATCGTTTGCGTATGGATGATGATCAATACAATCACAATGCTTATCTTCGCTAATTATCTTCTTGGTATGAACGAGAACCAAACTAGCATAAGCAAACACACACAAACAATTACACCCTTCGTAGCAATCGAAACGAAAAAGCGAATGAAAGGAAACAATCAAAGAGAAAACAAAAGCTAAACACCCAAAAAGCAAAATCAAAGAATAAGGTCCTTGACCCAAAGCAGAGTGAGGGGTTCTATAGGCCTTTGATGACCTTCACCAAGGTTTTGCTCGACTGAAGAGAAGAGAAAAATAGAGCATAGGCTTCAAGCTTCATTCAATCAGGAAGATTCAGAGACAAATGGTGAAGAAGGCTACAAGATCCAACCAACAAGGTGCTTATCCTTCAGAAAGACTGATGTCAAGATTAAATAGGAAGAAAAATTGACTCATAAGGTCACTCAGCAGAAGAACACAGAGGGAGAAGCCCAAAAAATTGCAAATTTGGAGGGTTTCTGGGCCAAAGGAGGCTGGCGCTCTGTTGCCAAGGGCAAAGAGCATTATAGCGCTCTGTGTAGGGCTACAAGAAGTGTCGACGCTCTGATAACACTAAGTCAGGGGCGCCAGGGTCTGAAAGTCCTAGAATTGTCAAAAAAATCTCAAAAATCGAGATCTGAGTTTGACAAATGTGCTGAATGTGACAAGACAAGGAGCCAATTAGTTCGTGAAACTAATCAAAGAGGGGTAAACTAGGTCTGAAATGATCAAGGGATAGAACAAGGTCAATGAGGAGACAAATCCAATCAAGAGGTTTTTAATTGAGGCTATCTCCCCAGTGGAGTCGCCAGTTTCTGTTGTAGGAAAATCTGCCTGCAGACAAGTAGATCGACCTCTAAGGCTTGACCTTAACCCTAGATAGAAAGTGCTTATCATGGACACTGAATTTCTTTCGAATCTATCTAAGCCTAATGCATGAGAAGGGAGAGTAACAGAAGTACCTCTTAACCGACGTTTGTCCCTGCACGCTCCGAGTTGCGCTCCAATCCTTTGCTCCTCGCTGAGGTCTGTGGAAAAAACAAGATACGACCACTTCCTACTCTATTGACATTAGCTTGAAAACAGATCTATCACTGAATGATAAGTTCATGTAACATCAGACACAAACTAGAAAGAAACAGGCCAAGCGTGTCATATTAATGAGAATAACGACAACAATGCTTACAATCGTAGATGCGAATACGACAGCTTCGTCAGGTCCTCTTCGTCTAACCCTTGCCTAAACAATCCACAACCTGGATGACAGCAGCTTCGATGATTGCTCTCCTTTGGGTGACTGCAAGTTTCCTCCAAGATCATAAGTTTCACATATTCTGTTCCTCTTCCACACTTATGAGATCATAAGTTTGGTGTGATTCCTTCCTCTCTCATCACCATAAAGCTTGCTTATGTAGGTTGGGAGGAGCCTAACCATTTGAGTTATGTTTAGAACCAGTTGATAACCTCCTCCTTAGATCAGAGATCTTTTGACAAAACCAAGAATTTGAGCTCAACCGCCTCCTAAACTCGAATGATTCTCCCCTTATTCTTCTCACCGGGCTAACAATTTACCCAGAATGAAGAGCGCTCCCTTAGAAGGGGCATCAGAGCGTTATAACGCTCCTGAACAAGTCAAGGGAAGCGCCAACGCTTCAAATCTGAGCAGCGCTTCTACAAAGGGGTGGAGAAGCGTTATAACGCTTCTGAGGCATGGTAGAAGGGCACCGGCGCTCCTCAGGCAGTTTTAGGGGAGCGTTCCCCTTCCAAACCCTTGATTTAGAAGCCCCCTTAGGTGTTAAGAGATGTTTGACTTCAGTGAACCATTTTCTTCCTTCAAACCAAGTATATAAGATGTTTCAAGTGCCTCTTTAGTGTCGTCGTTGTGATAACATGATCCGACAACATTTACGACACTCTATATCCAACTTGCGACACTTGCGAAAAGTTGTAAGGGAGTTACGATACTTGCGACAAGTGAGAGGCAATATGCGACAGTTATCCAATTGAGTGATTTTGATGTGTAACAACAAGTTCATCAAGAGGATTCAGTAGATACACCAGGCAATCAGGGAACAATTGGAGGAGAGTCAAGCACAATATAAAGCTCAACATGACAAGCACAATGTTGATCATCAGTTCCAGGTTGGAGACCGGGTATGGCTTCACATCAACAAGGAACGGTTGAAGGGTGAAGGCAATAAACTCAAACCCATCCAATATGGACCCTTCACTATTTTGGAGAAAAGAAACACTAATGCTTTTCGTATAGATCTTCCACCTTATATGTAGATTTACTCAATTGTGAACATAGAGAAATTGAAACGTTTTTAGCCTCCCATGATCATGGATCAGGATGAGGAAGTTTCAATACCTTCAGCTGATGAGTTTGCACCTGAGTACTTGGATGAGTTACAGTAATATATCATCTTGGACAAAAGGACGAGGACTTCACACAAGGGTGATGTTGATTATCTTCGAGTAGGCTTAAATGGCACACATCCAAGAAAGGAAAAGTGGATAGAGAAAGACAAAGTAAGGGGACTCTTCCCTCACTTACCCGTTTATTAATGAAATATTTTGGTGGTCCAAAAATCTCTCAGTGGGAAGGCGTGTTCCAAAAAGGATCCAGAGAAGGCTAAGAACAACTCAGAACGCCCAGAAGCAACTATGGACGCTCTAAATGGCTTCAACATAGCATGAGAGAGGAGAAATGAGTGCACCTGTATGGACTTTGTACGGACTACAGAACGCTTTTCGAGATTTCTCAGTCATTTATTTGCAGAGGTAGTGGCATGGTAACTGAGGCAGAGGTTTCTCTTGGGCCTGAAAGTGTCAGAATCAGATTGAGGCATGGAGATAGTCAGTTTTAGGCAAAACGAAACCACGAACGTAGTGGTGGTGTTAGTTTTATGATCTGAGCAAAGATTCTATATATTAACTCCAAAATGAGGTATACTTATGTATTTTTCCCAATTGTTTTATGGAGTTAATAAAAAGACCTACCCATTTGAGAGCAGGACTCGAAGACGTAGTCCACCAAAGACAAACTCCACTATCAAGTTCTTTGTGTTCATATTGCATGATTATGTATCTTTCCTTTGAGATTTTCCTTCTTTATGGTGTACTTTAGTTTATGCTCATTTTATGAAATTATTTAATAAGTCACTTGGCGAAAAAGATCCTGTATCAGAAGGTGAGTGTCTGAAGGTTTTAGCGGATGTTTTTTCCTTCAGTTTTTTTGTTGTATTATGGTGCATTGGTGCTCACATAAATATAATTCTCTGTTCAGTACAACTATTGGACACACCAAAAAATGGTAAAATAAAAAACTTGCAATATAGATTTTCATTGTTACACCTCATTATGTGCTTCCAACCTCTCTAACAAGAATTGATGCTCACTCTCCTTCCACAAATGCCCCATTTGTATTCCTCTATAGTGATTTTGATAACTCCACCAAAACATTCCACATATTTCCAAATTTTGGAAAACTAATGCAATTTTTCATTTCTTCTCTATGGTGCAACCATGTATCGTTGGGAGAGAAGACACCAAGTAAATTGTTTATCACCTTGTTATATGAATTTTCATTGCATTAAAATTTGAAAGTAGCTTGAAATTTAGTATTTCATATATATTTTTTTCATGCTATGAATTTAAACAATTCGGCTCACCCCAGACACCAGTGCATCCTACGATTTTACAAGAATCCCTACTACTAGTGTCCTGTGAATTTACAGGAATCCCTGATCTTGGTATATATAGGATAAATAAATTCATCGGTGTCGTTCACAGAATGACACCATTAAAATTTCAAAACATTAACATAGAGGTACGTTTTCAAGAATGCCCCGATTCCAGTGCATATAGGATAATTAAATGCACTGGTTCCATTCACAGAATGACACTGTTAAATTATTGAAAAGTTAAGATAGCGTTGGATTTTCACGAATTCCCTGTAAATGATACGTTATAAAATAAAAACACACTGGTCAACAAAATTCTCTTTCTCTAAAACAAATGGAGAGTCGATGCGTTCTATTAACCGATCGCACCAACGATTTTTCCATAACATTTTTTTCCCCGGTGGTGCGTCAAATCCACATTAATGGACTGGTGTTGTGTATTGCAAGGCAATGGGAAAAATATATAATAATTTACCATATTATTTCATCTTATGGGATGCCCCATTACCAATGCGCTCTAAGAAAAACACACTGGTAAAAATGCACACATAATTAGAAAACTAGAACTCTAGTGCATTCATTTCAACCAAACGCACTGGCATTGTTAACAGAGTGGCACTAGGAAAAATATTTAAAAAATTATCATAGTGGTGATTTTCCTAAAATTCCCCATTACCGATGCGTCATAATATACAATGCATCGATAAAAACCGTTGATTCTTCAAGGAAATTAGAGTACTAGTTCTTTTCATATAACAAATCACACCATCTGGTTTACGAGTCAAAAAATTTAACAAAGAAGTGCATTCCGTAGAACAAACCGCACTGCATCGCACATAACAAATGTGAAATGACATAGCAGGGTGTCGTTTTGAACGCCTCGTCACTAGTGATTTCGATAACATAATGAAACACTATGTATATAATGGTTCTTGACTAAAAATGAAGCACTGATGCATTAGACATAACATACCACTTAGCGATTCTTTGTTTATGATATAGTGTTAGAAAAACAAGACCGTGGAGAAATAAAATAAATTAACAAATGTGGAAATAAAACATAGAAGATACAAAATAAAATAGAGAAACATATATACGTGGTTCACCCAGTGTGGGATACGTCCACCAGAGAAATTTCCAAGTCCTTTATTTATTATTATCTATCAAATGAAGGGACACAACCTACAACACACCCATTGCAACTTCCTCTTCTTTCTCTCACATTAACCTCTCTCACAGTACAATATTCACACACATACACAACCAAAACACAAATTCCCTCATACAAATAAATGGGTTTCCTTTTTTTGGGCGAAAAACCTAACATAACGTCTACTGTTAGATCTATGACCTTATAATGAATGGTCCAAATTGACTACGGAATTAAAATATTCTACAAGGAAAATTTCCCAAAATTTTCCTCAAGGATTCCACCCCTGAAACCCAGGATTGGGGCCTGTTTCCCCCCCAAATCCCCTTCATTCGGGGGCCAACCCATGAACCCCTGGAAGAAGGGGTATATACATACATGCATATGAATAGGGAAGATAATCAAACTCCACAACCAACATATAGCGCACTGGGGATGATGCGTACTAACTATTGTAGTAGCACAGGTTATTTTTCCACATTGTTTTGCAAACATAAATTAATTTTAGTTTTTGATAAATACAAATTAGTTATATATGTGTGTTTTTTTATAATTTCAACTAGTTTTATCTATATATATGTTCCTAAAAATATTTTTTTGTGAATGAAAGATGACGATGATGACAAGCGCGGGAATAACAACAACAATAGCCAAAGGAAAAACAATTTCATTCACAACCTATGTATGCAAAACTCCATAGTTAAATTTTACAAAGGTTTTTCTTTTCAGAGGAAAAAATAGAGGTCACACTTTAGTACCTCTCATAATTTAGTGCATGGAATCGATCCTCTTCCACTCCCTATGTGCTCTAGCTTGTATCTCCTCCTCTGTGGGCTGCTAGAATTTATCCAAGATATCGTCCTCGTCATTATTGTACCAATAATATGAACATATGTCAATTCTCTTATAAGTCACATATTTACACCTCCTCTTCTTCACTTCAAGGGGATTATGAAATATCTCTTTGAGTTTGGGGAGGAATTTTGTAGCTATGAAGTATCTATAATCGGGGCCCTTGCAGGTGGCACTGGGAACATCAACTTTTTTCCCTTCCAAGTCTGTCATCTTGGCCCCTACTTTGGCATAATTATGACTATCAAGCTCTACGATCAGAGCTTCCTAGTGTCCCTTTGAACTAATCAACAAGAAAGGAAACCTATTTAATTTCTTAATTATAATACTATGTCAGCTTTAAGAATGACCCAAGGGACATATTGTATATTTAATAGAATTTAAGAAGCACATTTGGAAAAAAAACTGACGATCCATAAGATTTTCTATCATGCCTTATCACTAAATATTAATTATTTCCTTGGCGTCATTCGAATCCCCCATGAGATCCCCACTCACATATTTACTAAGGAGCTCATGTTTCTTATTCTTCAAAACCATGCACTCAATCGCATTCTCATCCGAAAGGGGCACACGGGAAAAACTCTCTCTCTCTCTCTCTCTCTCTCTCTCTCTCTCTGTTGCCATTTTCCCTTGTCCTACTCTACCATTTATTTTACAACATATTCCTCTTCTTTGAATAGGAATAGATTAATGGAAATTACCACTCCCCTCTTGATCATCAACTTGTCCTCCTTTTTGACATAATCAATCCTCTACCACTGCCTTAGTGCTCTAGCCCTCATCTCCTTTTCCATGGGCCGCTCGAGTTTCTCCAAGATACTGTCCTCATCATCCCTTTAGCCATAATGATTGGCATCAATTTACTTATAAATATCATACATAGACATCCTATTATTTTCCTCGAGGGTCTTACCAAATATCTCTTTGACGCCAAGGAGGAATTACACAGCCCTACTTGTACAATTGGTTGCTGGAATATTGTAACATGTCATGTTCCAGCAACCAATTGTATAAGTAGGGATTGAAAATCACTCCTCAACATCAAAGAGGTATTCCATAAGCCCCCCGAGGTGAAGAAGAGGAGGTCTAGGTATGATATTTACAAGAGACATGACACCAGTTATTATGGCTAGAGGGATGGCGAAGACAATATCTTGGAGAAAGTAGAGAAACCCATGGAGAAGGAGATGTGGGATAGAGCATCGAGAGAGTGTCAGAGTTTTGATTTTGTCAATAGGGAGTCCAATTTGAAAATTAAGAGTGGAGAGGAAATTGTATTTATGCTGGTCCTATTCGAGGAAGAGGAAGATGTGGTGGAATAAATGGGAGAGCAGGATAAGGGAAACTAGCAACAAAGAGAGAGAGAGAGTTTGTTTCCCATGTTCCCTTTCTGGATGAGAAACATATCAAGTGCATGGTTATGGAGAAGAATAAACATGAGATTCTTAGAAAATACACGAGTGGGGATATCATGGAGGAGCAGATCGAGGCCAAGGCAATGCTTAATATTTAGTGATATGGCATGCTCATGAAGCTTATGGATCATCATTTTTTTTTCAAATGTGAGTATTAATTTCTATTAAATATACTGTTTGACAACACATGTATTCCAATAGAGGATGAACACCTTCAATAACCACTCACACATCTAGATCAAAGGTCAACACATCAATTTTTTTATGTGGTAAAACCCCTATGGGGAAACATCCATGGCCCCAACAAACATGGCCACTTGGAGTAATTTATTAATGCAAAATAAAATATTAGAGAGATATTTACAAGATATTTTCTCACAATCTATCATTGACAAATTAACCTCCATGTTCTTAAATAGATATCATGGACCAATCGAGTATTAAGACACAAAACAATGTAACCATTAATGTAGAGGAGAACATGATCCATCAGATCAGTCTATTTCAGGAACATATTATGATCATTAAATCACCTAACTACAAATGCATACTAATGCATACTAAAGAAACACACTTTTACCTAAGGACACATTAGACCAGTTTAATCTTAACTAACTCCTAAGTGTCTAAATATTCTAACATACCCCCTTAAGAACAACTTGGGATAGTATTGAAGTATTTAAAAGGGAGACAAAATAGGATAAGGAAGGAGGCATTAGAGCCTATCCCCCCTTAATGACAACTTATTGAACTCCTAACATAGATCGAAGTTTGGAAAACTTCGCTTCTGTAAGAGACTTTGTGAAAATTTCCGTGACTTGATATTTTGTAGGGAAAAAGAGCACTTTAACTTGATCATGAATGATATTTTTGATGAAGTGCATGTGTAGCTCGATGTGTTTGTTCCAACAATGTTGAACTCGATATTTGGTGAGCTTGATGGCACACCGATTTTTGCACTAGAGGATTTTTGAATGCTGCTGCGGGAATCCAAACTCTGAAAGGATCTGTCGAAGCCACAAGGCTTCTTGAATTTCATTAACCATTGTTTGGTACTCTACTTCTAGTGAAGAAAGATAAATATTATATTGTTTATTATAGGCCCAAGTAACAAGTCCTGAAACAAGGATAAAAACATAACTTGTAGTAGACTCTCGATCATTGGGGTTTCCGACCCAATGTGAATCAATGAAACCAACCAATAAAGGAGTCACGTCTGACTTGTAATGTTTCTCAAACTTAAATATACACAAACCATACCGAAGTATCCTTTTAGCTGCTTTGCAATGGCTTTCATGGGGTGTTTACATATATTAAGAAACAATACCAACAAAAAGGAAATATCAGGATGAGCGTGAGTCAAATATAAGAGGATACCAAGTAATTGATGGTACAAAGTGGCATCAACTTTAGAAGAAGTACAATTGGAAACAAGTTTGACTCTATACTGGAAGGGAGAATGGGTTGGTTTAGAATCTTTCATGTGAAAGAGACGAAGAAGGTCACAAGCATTATTAGACCAGGAAACAAAATTTCCTTCCTTGCTTTGCAAAATTTGGAGGCCAAGGAAATAGTGCAAATAACCTAAGTTGGTCATTTCAAATTTATTATTAAGGATGTTTTTCACATGGTTTAAAAGTTTAGGGTCACTACTAGTGATGATAAGGTCATCAACATAAAGAACATGTATTATGGGATGACTTTCTACTTTCTTGGTATAGACATTAGGGTCAAAATGGAATCTAGAAAAGTTGGTGTCAAGAAGAAAGTTGTCCATTTTGGCATACCAACCTTGTGGAGCTTGCTTAAGACCATAAAGAGATTTCTTAAGGTGACAAACAAGGATGGAGTCATTATAGATATAGACAAAAGTTTGTTCCATGTAGATTTCTTCTTGCAAATCCCCATGCAATAAAGTGGATTTAACATGCATCTGATGGACGTCTCATTTATGTGAGGCAATAAGGGAAAGAACAAGGCAGATGGAATTTATTTGGCTAATGGGGAAATTTTTTAATTATAGTAAATTACTTCAACTTGAGAGAATCATTTGGAAACTAACTAGGCCTTATGTTTTCAACACTCTATCTGATGCATATTTAGGTTTGTAGACCCATTTACACATGACAAGTTTTATTCCTTTCAAAAGAGGTACAAGATCCCAAGTATCATTCATTATTAAAGAGTGATAATCTTCATTCATTGCTGTATCCCAATTTGGATGACCCAAATCTTCTAAAAATGTCTTTGGATCACGAGTCTCTAAAAATTGAGCCAAAATAGAAGAGGCTCCCTAGAATTGTGAATGTGTTCAATGTTGATATGAAGGATCACTGGAAAGATCATGTGATGCTTCTTGAGTTGAATGGACCCATCTTGAAAGTTGTTGTGCTAGTGAAGGTTCATGTTCAATGGACTCATCTAGAGGAAGATAAGTAGGTGGAGGTGGATTTTCATCCTCATTGTCATCATCTAAAGAAGAAGAAACCAAAATAGGAACAAAATATTGAACAAACTTTGAAGATGACTCACAAGCCGAAAAAAGGAACAAATGTTGAATGAGGCTCATAGGCCAAGATATTTTCACCAAATTTAACAACTCTTATAATAATAATTTCATTAGAATGAGGTTGAAGAAGTATGTAACCTTTGATGTCTTCAAAATATCCAACAAAAATACACTTCTCGCTTTTAGGCTATAAAGCTTTCCTTTTCTCATCAGGAATGTGAGCGCATGCTGCACTACCAAATACATGTAAGTGCCTTACATCTGGCTTAATTTATCCATGCTTCTTCTCATGTTATATTTTTTAGAGCCTTTGTGGTAGTGTGATTTACCATGTAATTTGCATAGTTAATGGCTTCCACCCAATCATTAAGAGTTAATCCCTTAGATTGGATCATACAATTAGCCATTTATTTTAATGTGCAATTCTTTCTCTTAGCAGCACCATTTTGCTATGGTGTATATGGAACAATGTGTTTCATTTGGATGCCATGTGCAGTGCAGTAACTTGTAAAATTGTTGTTCACATATTTTCCTCCATTATTTGTTCTTAACCTTTGAATTTGATGTCCATATTATTTTTCTACAAGGGCCTTGTATACCAAAAACTTGTCAAACACTTCAATCTTAAGTTTTAAGAAGTAAACCCAAGTGTGTTTGGAGAAGTCATCAGTGAATGTTAAGAAATACTTACACCCAAAAAAAGAAGGATAATAAAGCAGACCACAAAAGTCACTATGAACAAGTTGCAAAGGGGTTGAGGTGTGCGAAGAGGCACGTTTGTAAAATATACCCCGATGATTTTTTCCAAGAACAAAACCGACACAAACACCATCTCTATAAGAAACAAGAGGAAGACCAGTCACCATATGTTGATTACATATTTTCTACAATGAGTGATATTTTAGATGAACAAATTGGTCATGCCAAAGTTTGCTCAAGTCATTTCTATGAGAAACAAAAACCGATGGAAAAGATGATGAACCAAAGTTTTCAAACTTGTATAACCTAGTAATATCATTATAAATTCCATTTGTGAGGACATGCTTAGGATATTTTAGATCCTTGATTACAACTTGGTGAGGTGAAAACTCTATGGTTTTACCTTCACCTGAATGAGTGAATTGATATGCTAGTAGAATGTTGCAGGAAAGACTTGGAACATAAAATACATCATTGAAATGACCATTATCTACTTGAATTGTTCCAGACTCTACAACATTAAGAGATAGATCATCACCAAAAAATAATTTCTTCATGTTGCATTCATTTAGAGAATAAAATATGGCTTTATCCTTAGCCATATGATAAGATGATCCATAATCAATAAGCCACTCTTAATAAGAAGAAGTAGAAGTTGCATTGAAGGAGAAACCATAAGCATAAAGTGCATGTCCATGAGAAGAAGAGTTAGAAGAAGAAGAATGGATACTCAAGTTGTTCTTCTTCATTGCTGCTTCTAAAGATTCCATATTCTTAAAACATATTTGGACTCCACATGACCATCTTTCCCACAAACATTGCAATGTATGTTAGTCTTCTTACTTTTACATTTTTCTCATTTGTCACCATTAGGAGCGGAATCTAGTTGAGAGGGTTTAGGACCCTTGTTTTTCTTGTTGTTGTAGCGAGTATGTTGCTTCTTCATATTTTTGGATTTATATTTATGTTGATCCATTAAAGCTTTGTTGGAGATGCCTGCAGTTCTGATCACTTCGAATTGCAAAAAATTATCTCTTGATTATTTTTCTCCATCGTGATTTTCATTTGTTGCAATTGGTGCTCCAATTATGAGACACTTTATCTTTTTCTGTTTGAAATTTAAACCTGTTCTTGATACTCTTTTTTCATTTTGTCCACTTCTTGTGAGTTCTTGTTCTTGATTTCATTAACTTCAACACTATGCAAGTATTCTTTATCTTTCATTTCCTGTGCAAAATTTGTTCACATATGATCCCTCTATTTCTTCAATTGCTCTTCTAATGAGGACACCTAAATTATGCATTGATGTAGGGGAGCAGTCAATTTGTAACAACCCTAGTTAAATGATTGATTAAGGTTTATCAAGTATAATTAATTAAATAATTAATTGTCCTAATATATTTTAGTTAAACAATGATTATTTATTAATAATATTAATTAATTAATTTACTATTTCACTCATTAATTGTTTATATATGTTGATTAATTAATTAACTCATTAAAGGTTTGGGTAATGAATTAAGAGCTTAAATTTATTTATTTATTTATTATAAAACTTTACGTATGCAGGGGGATGAAACATTGAGTGGAAGGATAAGGTAATAAATGGAGGGATCAGTTGGGTGGCATTAAATGAAGGAGGAGGAGGTGAATGGGGAAGGATATGAAGGGGAGAGGCCTTTAGAAAGGGAACTTTTGGGAATTTGGGGGAAATGAGAGCATTGGAGAGTAGGGACTAAATTTTCTGATGAGGATATTTTCTGGTTTGGAGTTTGGGTGAACTGTTACAGGGGGCACCAGGTTGCTGGGAGTTTTGGGCTTGGGGGCCAGGAATCCTCACAGAATCCTAGAGCTAGGGAACTGGATAGGCTCCACTCCTAGTTGGCAGGGAGGAAGATTCGGTTTTGGACAAAATTATGGGCAGAATTTTGGGCAAAGCAGCAGAGAGGACAACCAAAGATCGGGGATTTAGCATCAGACGGAGGTATGTTTATTTATGTATTTTCATGAATATGTAGTGTTATGTGGTTGTTACATAAGCTTATTATGATCTGTTCATAAATTTTATTTAAGCTGAATGGTTATATGCTGGTTATGAAATTGTAAAAATGTTAGGATAACATTTCTTAATCAATTTTTGGTTTGTTTTATAAGGCTCTGTTTGAAGAGATCCTTACACATGGTATTAGAGCCCTGGTTTAAAAACTTGGACCAGGGCCTACCCACCTACCCACATGTATGAAGGACAGTTCAGGAATGGAACTGTTCCAACCCTGAAATTAAAAAAAAAAAAACCGTAAAAAAAAGAAGAAAAAGTTATATTGAGACCCTGAATAAACTGTATAGGGTAATTATATATTGAAAGCAATAACCCTGGTAAAAAGGGACCTTGAAACCCTTTAATTAGGTATAAATTTGAGCTCCAAGCTCCAGCTCCACCTAACCTGCAAGCCAAGCACACAATTGTTTTTTTTTGTATATATTCAGATCTATATATATATATTTATACATAATGCTTCCCCAAATAATTATGCACAGCCCTTGAAATTCTAAACAGAGGTATAAATGACTATATATAAATAGACATATACCTCCCATCAGAGAAATCAAGTGGTGAAGCAAGGAACTTTCACACTGCCATTGTATATATTTAGATGAATAGAGATATTCCTCCACAGTGGATATAAGTTACAAAATTTGTGCATAAATTTAAATCAAGACAACTTCTCATAGATTTGAATCAGGGCAGCTCGTGAACTGTTTCCTCAGCCATGGATTCTTTCCCTGATCTCTACAGTTAGTTGTTAGAATGATTTTAATCACATCTATTGACATTGCAACTTTGAAATTAAGGACAATGCAACACAAAAAATAGGACCTTTCAATGGAAACTATATTTAGCATATGAAATATTAGGTTGATTTATGTTGAGGCACCAGATGGCATGGCAGAAAAACAATTAAAATTTCTTCATAGAAGAGTCAAGACAACAAAATTGGTACATAATGCTCTTATTTTAAAAATTGTGAGTGGAATATATGATACAAACAACAATTCTTTCACAGAGCATCATTGCAGTAATTAGATAAAAAAAAACCAACCAAACAACATAATTGAAGAGCAACCACCTACCAACATAGGGCGGGAGAGAGAATATAAAACTAGAGAAAACTGTTGAATGGCGTAAAACCCTCCTATTCAAAATTCAAATCTTAAATTATCTTCTCCTTGTTTGCACATGAGAAATCACCATTTTATAGAACTTGATACAAAACAAAGTTCTCTTTGCATTCATATCAAATGTTGCGTTGCATGGAATGTAAAGAAACACCAAATACCAGAAGAAAATAGCCATCAAAATCTGACTAAAGCATCCAAAGATTGAAGGTATCCCAAAATATCCATTCATCCTCATAACTGTTGGGATATATTTCTATCAAGCTATTCGGTTTTCCATCTAGCGTCTTAAGGCAAGCATTTCTGCAGTCCTCGTCATGTTTTTCTGTTATATTTATACTTACTTCTCCATATAATATTTTCAAACCCACGAGAAGAGTCCACTAGAAGCCAAAGCATTGTACCACGCATCAAAGCACAATCCAACACATGCGCAACGCAAGCGGCGACCCTTCTCAATATTAAAAAAAATAAATAGAGATGTATATAAATATAAAAAAAAAATACAGATGGAGCCAAGGGAAGAGTCCACTAGAAGCCAAAGCATTGTACCACGCGTCAAAGCACAATACAACACATGCGCAGCGCAAGCGACGACCCTTCTCAATATTAAAAATAAATAAATAGAGATGTATATAAATATAAAAAAAAATACAGATGGAGCCGAGGGAAGAGTCCACTAGAAGCCAAAGCATTGTACCACATGTCAAAGCACAATCCAACACATGCACAGCGCAAGCGGCGACGCTTCTCAATATTAAAAAAAAAAAACAGAGATGGATAGATGGATCAATATTATAAAAATATATATTAGAAGAAATCATAAATACAAAAAACTGTGCAAAATGCGTCCGACATATAACACACAGGCCCAGGCATCACGAATCTTTTTTGCATAGAGAGGCAAAACGAAGAGAACGGGGGTCTCTCTTCTCGCAAGCGCATGCACCTCACGAATTTGGTTTTGTGTGGGCAGGGGTAGATAAAACATGGCGGTGGATTCTTCTATCAAGCAAACAAGAGGAAAACTGAACCCAGCATTCTACCTTCTGTGGAATACCAAGTCAGTCACGACAGATAAAAAGAAAAAAAAGGAAAAAAAATATGTTTTGGGGTTCATGAGAATGGAACCCACGACCAATGACTCAACCAGCGCTTTGGGAGAGATGTATCGCAGGCCAAGGGAGGAGCTCGCAGGCCTTTACACAGGCTATACACATCTGCATCAACAACAATAAAAGATCAAACAACAACAACACACCAAACCAGCGCCCATGGACTAGCGCCAAACACAAGACGATAGCCTTGGGCTCATGAAAGATGGGGAAAAACTTGGTATAAAACTCTGCAAATAAATTAAATAGGCGGAGATAAAAAAAAAAATACTATCAAAACAATATACAAGCCAGCACAAAGCCACGCCTAGGAGAACCCATGGCTCCACACCCATCGAGAGAGAGAGAGAGCCATAGCTCAGTGACCAAGGCTGAGGGAGGAACCGAACCCTTAGCCGTGCCTAAACTCCCTCCTTCAACCTCTCCCTGCAAAAGAATCAGACGAACCAGCAAATGAGAAAGGAATGGTGGCGTTTAGGGTTTAAATGATAACTTTTTACTTTTGTTTTCCGGAAATAAGAAGGGGTAACATGTGGATCGCATGCGAGGTCTAGGTTATTACCTGCGAGGTAAGTTTTTAATATATTTATTTATTTCATTTATTTATCAATTAATTTTTTTTAATTTCTTTTATTAAATATATATATATATATAATAAACAATTCTATAGTTTAGATAAATTAAATAAACTAGGTTTTATTTTAAATTAGGGATTTAAAATTTAAATTAATTAATTTAAACTGAATATATATATAAAAAAAATGCTACTTAGAAAAAAAAAGGGGGTGATATGGGGTCTATGGGTTTTGAACCCACGACCACCCACCAAGCCCAAGCCTTAAGAAATGACCAAACACCAATGCGCCACACATATCACTTTTACAAAATAAATTCACATGTAAATAATTTAATTATCAATAGTAACAAAGTACTATCCCGAAGTATAATCTCTGATTATCCAAGAAGCAAGCTCAAGAGACCATGCACACAACTCATCGAGCCAATTTCCAAGTCCTTCCATTCCATTCCACCAGTCAAAGCCAAGCATCAAGCCTGCAAGGGAGCATTTTGTGCACAACATATTAACATTATAAAATTTTAATGTTAATAATGGGTTTGAAACCTATTATTATTAATCAAATATATATATCCCATGATTAATGAATGTAATAGTGTAACTTTATAATTTATAGGTTAAAATTCCTTGTAGAGTAGTGGGAGTTTGCTGTAGGTTATGGGAAATAGTAAGGGTAGAATAGGGGTATAGTGGAAAGCACCATATAAGGGATCTGATGCATGTGGCGAGTGTGGTACAGTGCTAGAGTAGCTACCAGGGAGAGGGTCAATAGATTTATTAGGCGAAGACATCAAGCTTAGATACTTTAACCCTAACCTATCCACCTCCCCTAAAGAGAGTAATGTCTGTTTACAGACAATTAAAAAAAAACTTACGCCTAACCCTGTTTCCTAGTTTAAATTGCGCAAATGTGAAACATCCTTGAACTCACCCTAACAACTTGATTGATGCAGGTTAAATCATACAAGATGGTTATGACTCGAGGAAATTGAGGCAGAGGGGCATCGTCGTAGGGACCGCCAGCGCCGCCGCCACCATCACCTGAGCTAGCTCTCATACTGCGCTCTTTGGAGGCTATAAATGAGACTTTAAAGGGGAGTCAACCGACAGGGATCGAAGTGGAGCCCCCACCATCTGGAACGGGTAATCCATAAGTGTCGAGGGATTCAGGGGGAGGACCTCCACCCGAAGACATCACTAGAGAATTGAAGAAGATCAAACTTCCAGAGTTTTCCAGGGGTCGTGCCAGTGAATGTGTCGAGGCATGGTTGGAAGGCATGACAAGGTGTTTTGCCTTAAGGGACTATGCATCCACCTCAAAGGCGAAGTTAACGATTTTCCAGTTGAGAGACAGTGCCTTGAACTAGTGGGGAAACCTGGAAAGGCAACTGCATCTTACCCCCGACACCGTGTCTAGGGAACTTTTCGAGGAGAGGTTCCAAAGGAAATATCTGCCAGCTTACTATGAGGAACAACAGGTAGGAGCTTTTCATGCTCTAGTACAGGGAAACAGAACCATAGAAGAATATGAGATTAGGTTTATGGAATTGGTCAAATATGTTTCATATATGGATAATGACCAACGACAGGCAGAACGCTTTGTCTATGGGTTGAACCCTAAGATAAGGGCTATGGTG